>PISX010020690.1:0-35297 GCA_004024625.1 Mellivora capensis | reverse complement strand
GTTGCCAAACTGTGGAAAGAACCAAGATGCCCTTCAACAGACGAATGGATAAAGAAGATGTGGTCCATATACACTATGGAGTATTATGCCTCCATCAGAAAGGATGAATACCCGACTTTTATAGCAACATGGATGGGACTGGAAGAGATTATGCTGAGTGAAATAAGTCAAGCAGAGAGAGTCAACTATCATATGGCTTCACTTATTTGCGGAGCATAACAAATAACACGGAGGACATGGGGAGATGGGGAGGAGAAGGGAGTTGAGGGAAATTGGGGGGGAGATGAACCATGAGAGACTATGGACTCTGAAAAATAACCTGAGGGTTTTGAAGGGGCGGGGGGTGGGAGGTTGGGGGAGCCAGGTGGTGGGTATTGTGGAGGGCACACACTGCATGGGGCACTGGGTGTGGTGTAAAACTATGAACTCTGTTATGCTGAAAAGAAATTAAAAAAAAATCCAAAAAAAATCAGAAAAAAAAATAAAATGAGATTTCAGAAGCCAAAGGGAATGCTTTTGTTTATTACCATGAAATATTTCATACAATTTTCAACTTCAGATTCTAAATGAAGCTATAATTCTTTCCCGTTACTGTTGACATCTACCCTGGCTGGAGGCTATCATGAACTGTAATATTCTCTTCTCCATTCATGTCTAAACAAGAATCCCTACTATCTCCACCTGTCAGACATCTCATAGAATCTGGTACATCTTATTTGTAGCAATTATCACAGTCATAAATTCACTTTTGTTATTATGGCATTAATAGCCTTCTTGCTCATTTTTAAAAAGATTTTAAAGATTTTATTTATTTGAGAGAGAGAAAGAGAGAGAACCCAAGCAGGGGGAGCAGGAGAGGGAGACACAGAATCTCAAGCAGGCTCTGCTCTGAGCACGGCACCCAATGTGGGGCACGATCTCAGGACCCTGAGATTATGACCTGAACCGAAATCAAGAGTCAGACATTTAACCGACTGAACTATGCAGGTACCCCACATCTTGCTCATTAAGATGTAAAAATCTCTGAGTACAGAGCTGTGGCCCATTTTGTTAACCATTATGACCCAGCACACATACACATGCACAGACAGAAACATTTCTTGAAATAGTGACTGACCGAATGAAATGCATCTGCCATAAAAGTTGATGTAGGTTTTCCTACAAACCAAAAAATAATTGTTGGACATCATGTAAAACGTGCTTCTTACAAACACTTCTGAGTTGGTGAATAGGGTGACCTAAAGGAATAAACCTGACTTCCTCAAAAGCAGGATGTGTATTAAAAGCATATGTATTAAAAATGTCTCCAACAATTATATATAATAGTTACGTGTTTGTAAGAAGAAAAAGCTAAAATTCAGCAAATGATTTCTTCCCCATGGACATATAAGATTCCTTAAAGCATTGCCGTCCTATACCAAGCATAACTTCTAGCTTGACACCGTGCTACCTTAAAAGCCATCCCCTCTCTGAATGGCTCATAAGTCACCATCTCACCCGTCCTCTCCTTTCTCAGCTTCCTGTAATAACAGCCTCATGGAAATCAGTGCTTTTATGCTTCCAGGTGTGCAAAGATATTGAACATGCCACAATGGCAAGGAGGCATGAGTTTAAGGAAGCTGTTAGACGTTCAAGATGTTAAGCAAAGGATTATGATCACAATAATACTGTTTTTCTGTACTGTGTCTCATGGCCCCGAGCTGCCTTCCTCCCATTGCCTCCATTTGGATGCTTCTGGAAATTCTTCCAGAGGGCTGTATGTTTGGAGACCAAAACTGGATTTCTTAAAAAATAATTTAGGCTATGACAAGGTCACTGGATTCAGATTTATTTTTACCGTATTCAGGAACAAAAACAGTGTAGTTTTGTCACCAGAAACTCTTTGTTTGTCTGGGATTTGCCTTTACCAGTCCCATAATTTTATCAAGCGTATTACATGTGAATGTTCAAAGTATGTACATTTTGTTGTTCTAAAGTTTTTAGTTTGAAAAAAAGTCACCCAAGAATAAGGTTTTTAAGACACCGGTTTAATAATTACTGGTAGAAGGGCACCTGGATGGCTCAGTGGGTTAAGCGTCTGCCTTTGGCTCAGGTCATGATCCAATGGTTCTGGAATTGAGAGTTGCATCAGGCCCCCTGCTTGGTGGGGAGCCTGTTTCTCCCTCTCCTGCTCCCCCTGCTTGTTCTCTCTCTCTCTCTGTCAAATAAATAAATAAATAAATAAATAAATAAAATCTTTTAAAAAGAAAGAAGAATCACTGGTAGAGATAACAGGAGGCAAAGTGAGCCCACTGATTGTAGTGAAATCTCAAATCCTCAGGGAATGAGCCTGCCATGAGCCTGGAAATTCTCAGTTTCTTCAGACTGGCTCTTCCCACAGGTAGTCCTATCAGCAAAGGTGGTGTGCAGATGACTGCCTTGTGGGAAAGAGAGGCAAAACCACTCCCAGTGATATTTGTCTGGACTTCCCTCCAAGCATCATGGATTTGGCCATAACTAATCCCCATAACTAATACTTCAGGTGACTAACAAAAGGGGTTCAATCCCTCATTCTTCCCTATATCCTCTGATAGCCCTACTCATTTTCTAATTTCATTGCAGAGTGGAGAGCCATAGGCACCATTCAATTATCTCACTAGGCTCCCTGACAACCCGTGAATATTCCAAAGTGCATTAACAGAGGTAGAGAGTATGAGTGAACCCCTCTGTTCATTCAACATGTAGTATATGTTCAGTGTGTTCAATTCTCCCTTGGACCTTGTGACACCACGAAGTATAAGGTTATATTCCTGTCCTGGGTGTCTTATAGACACCAGTATCAACTCTTGTGTGAATGATATTGGAAATTCAGGTCGCCCTAGTGTTTGTATTAAGTCCCTATTTCCAGCCTCAACTTAATATTTCGAATAAGAGAACACTGTGTTACTTTCTACAGCCAACTACAATGAAAATAAAAACAGCAATAATAAATATGTAGCAAGCACTTAATATGGAACATTTAGCAAGTGTGAAATGCTTCGTTAATTTTTTTTATTTGAATATAGTTGACATACAATATTACATTAGTTGCAGGTGTACAATATAGTGAGTGATTCAACTTCTCTATGTATGAATTATGCTATGCTTACCATAAGTGTAGCTACCATCTGTCATCATACACCGCTATTAAAATATCATTGATATTTAATGTCTCCCCTACCCCTTTACCCATTTTCTCCATCCTCCTGGGCTCCTTCACCCTGGCATCAATTCGTTCTCTGTATTTACAGGTCTAATTCTGCTTTTTGTTTGTTTATAGAATTGTTTTTTTTAGAGTTTGCAAAAAGTGAAATCATATGGTACTTGTCTTATCAGCTTGACTTATTTCACTTAGTATGATACCCTCTGGATCTATCCATGTTGTTGCAAATGGCAAGATCTAATCTTCTTGTAGGGCTGTGTGATATTCTATTATATTCTATTATATATTATTCCATTAAATATATATTCCATATCAAATATTCCATTATATATGTCTTATATCTTACATCTTTCTTACCCATTTTTCCGTTTCTTAATCCTATGAGAGTTGCATATTCTCCATTTTACAGGGGAGACAACTGGACTCCAGAGAAGTTAAGTAACTCACTTAAGGTCATACAGGTAGTACACACTTGCTGGTATATAGGCCCTTGAAGATGGGCTTTGGGCCATAATGATCAGTCTGGTTGTGTGACTTTGGGAAAATTATTGAACCTCTCTGGACCACTATATCCTCAGTTCTCAAATTGAAATACTTGTAATACCTGAATCATAGGATTGTTGTGAGGATTTCAGTTAGTTGATAACATATGAACTTAAGTGCTTTGTAAATGCTATTGTTATTAGCATTAATATTATCAGGCTACATTGCTTCTCAAACCTATCTATGGATTGTCTGTATAACATGCTTATATTTAAAACCTTTTATTTATACTATCCCCTTAGTGTAACCCCCACTCTACAGAAATTCCTCACTACTTTTTTTTTAACCTACCGTATCAAATTCACTTGAATATTCAGGGTCCTGGGATCCTTCTTTGGAAGGTCAAGTCAGATGTCCTCTCCCTTAGGAAAATTATCCTTGGCTTCTATGCCTTTTGCATATGGGTATGTGTCACCCACACAGCAGTGAATGTGAACCTATCATCACCACTGGCTGGACGTAGGGAAGAGGGCTTTGCTTTCAACTTGTTAATATTCCCCCTAAACCTAGCTTCGCCCTGCCTACAAAACAAGCCTTCCTAAAATGATGATTAACAGATTAATCTTGTAAATGCAGGAGTTCTTCTGGGGGATCGGTTCCTCCCTCTGAAGTAGAGAGGAAAGGGGAAGAAACATGGGAAAGAAAGTTACTGAGGAGCTTAAAGACAGCCCAAGATGAGTCAACAAGAGAATCAAAGTGAGAACGCTGAGTCTAATTTTCTGCCCTAAATCTGAGTTGACATTGATTTTGCAAGTTGTGTGTTCATTAAAATGGTCCAGTGATCACACGGGATAGGTAACTGCTGACTTGCAATTTGAGTGTCGCGTGCATGCTTTTCTTCTTATGTCCTAGCTTCTCCCCCATGCTTTCTACTGGGATAAAATTGTATTATTGAAGATTTATTCCTTAGGTTTAAGACACTGTCCTCAAAAAATACCAATAACCTGATTCAGGGGAGTTGTTAGAGGGGGTTAGTAATATATTTTATATATGGGATATATAGTTTATATATGCATGTTTGTGTATATGTGTGTGTGTGTGTGCGTGTGTGTCTGTGTGCTCATTCTTATTTCAGAAAAGATTTATAATGGTTTATTTGTGACAAGGAAACAGAAACAGAAATTGAAAATGAGGCAAAAGAAGACAGAAAGACAAATTGAAATAAAAACTATGCCTCAAAACCTTTAGAATATAGAAATATTTCCTGGGGTTTTTTATTTAAAAAGGTAAAACTAATAAAATACTGTGATGTAATTAGCACCATTTTTGAAAACAAATTCCCATTTGACTTATCATTGTGCTTCTCTGGGCTCTTTGAGTGAACCTCAAAACAGACAAAACAGAACCTCAAAACAGAACCTCAAAAACAGACTGCTGTGATGAGGTCACAGCAGGAGCAACTCACTTAAAAGTAATTCTGCAGAGAGCTATTACGATCTCAGAGAGGCTCCAAGATCTTGGCTGATCCACAGCCATTTTCCTTCAGAAATACCTGGAAGAATGGGTACATCAGATTTCCTCTGAGAAAACTGTCTTGAAAAAATATTTTTCCTAACTGAATTCTGAAAGCTCATAGGTCACAGTGGTACATTTCCATGGGGTCTTGGCAGAGAATGAGGAATGAGCCAGATGTCTTCATGGAAGCGGAGGAACATACCGAGGACACAGGCCTAGTTAGAAAATCATCCTGTATTTATTTGAGATGATCTGATAATGCGTCTCTCAACTAGAAGATTCTGTTTAAATGATTGTTTCAAATTTGCTCTATTGGATAGATAAATAGGTGGCAGATATCCCAAGATTTTAGTCTATGTGGCATGGATCAAACAGTGTTAGCCTGAAAATCCTTCACGGCACATGTGAGCTGCTGCTCCTCATGGCCTCACTAAATATCTCAATGCTACTTTGCAAATGGTTGAAAATTTAGCACTAAAGTAGTAAAATGTTATCTTATTAAATAGGATCATTAGTTACAACCTGCCCGAATTGGGGAATAGCCACCAAAAATTTTATTATTAGAACAATTGATGTTTAATGATTTTTATCTGTAATTAATCAGGTAGCAGGATTAGTTCTATGTTCCAACTCTTCTGATTGCAAATAATAAAAATATAATAAATATATAAAAAATGTGATATTACAGGTTTATTTTTTGTAGCAGAGGCAATTTGTACACATTCAAAAGCAGTATCAGATTAAGAATCAAGTTTAAAAGAAAGAGTCAGAATATTACCCTGAGTTCTTCAACTGGAAATTCTAAGTGCCTTGAAAGCAGGTCTTCTTTCCAATTTGGACTCTCAGCAGGGAGTTAAGGAGAACATGATGTTCACTTGTCAGTAGTCAGGGTCTAGGCTAAACACACGGAGTATGATCCATTAATGATTCCTGTCCACAAAGTCAAAGGCTGAGGAAAGGCTAATAAAATCCGCAAATAATCTGGTATTTGTTTCTGATATGTTTTATCATATTCGGTCATTCATCGATTCAACAAATATTTTTTGCACACATATTGCCGATGAGAGCCATTCTACTCACTGAACATACACTGTGAGCAAAGTAGTAAGAGAGGCAGAAAGAATATTTAAAGGCTGCTTTTTGCTTAAGTAAACATTGACCTGAACTTTGCAGGCTTGGTGTTTGTCCTTTATTCACTGAGCAAACATTTATTAAGGCACTCTGCTAAGTACCAGAGATATTCTAGAGAACAAGAAAGACAGACATCCTGTCCACTGGTGGAAGAAAAATAACAGATAAACAAGTGTAAGTGAATTCCTGATTGCAAAGTTATCAAAGTATCAGAATCAGGATTTTGTAATAAAGTGGGAGTGGGTGGGTATGAGATTCACAGATAAGATAAGGTAATTGGAAAAATCCCGTCTGACAGAACGATATTTAAGCTGGTATTCAAGGATGAGGAGTATACAGACAAGTGATCAGCCAGAGGTGAACATGTCAGGAAGATGGCGAAGCGTGTGTGAAGCCAGCCTGGCTGAAGAGCAGTGAGTGAGAAAAGTGGTTCAAGATACGATGGGAGATGCTCATGGGAGCTACTGACATGCTTGACTTTCTTTTTTTCACTTCCAATATATCATTCTACCTGAAATATAGAAAATGGATCAGAGAAGGGTCATATAGAAAATGCAGGGCAAGAGGAAGAGAAGGAGGAGATGGGAGGTTCAGGGATGATGACACTATTAGTTCAGGTAAGAGAAGGCAGTGACGTGGACTACATGGGTGTGGTGGATACAGCACGAAATGCGTTCCAGATATTTGTTAAAGGAGGAATGCATGGGATTACCAGACAGTTGCATGTGGGGCATGAAGAAAGGAAGCAATCAAGTGTGCCGACAAACTTTTGGCAACCAAGAGAATGGCAGGGGGAAGTGCTGAGGTATGGATGATACCTCAGTCATATGCAGAAGAATAGATTTTGGGGTTATGGTTGTGGTTGGGGATGATCACAAATGTTTGATTTTTCTCTCTTCTTCCAGGTATATTCCAAAGTCACACAAGGCCAGATGACCTGCCCTGATGAATGGGAGTAGGAAAGTGAGTGTCCCTTTTGGGCAGAAGCTTGGGAGCAGTGACATCTTTTAACACTTTTCTATCTCAGTTAATGATCAGTTGGAAACTGGAAATATAACTGTGGAAGTCATCAGCCTTCAGATGATAGTTAAAGCCAACAAAAAGCTTGAGATTGCCATGGCGGAGATATAAAGAGAGAAGATAATGTTTCAGTATAAGAATTACCATATTAACTCTAGGGTAGATGAACTAGAATCTCAAAAGTGCAGTAAAAGAGTTGGAAGAAAATCTGGAGAAGATGATGTCTGAGTCTGCAACAGATGCTGTAACAAAGAACCATACACTGACGGCTTAAGCAAAAGAAATTTATTTTCTTCCAGTGCCTGAAGCTGGAAGTGCAAGATCAAGGTGCCATCATGGTCGCTTATTGGTGGGGGTTCTCTTCCTGCTCCCAGATGCCTGCTTTGTCCTTACATGGCCTTTCCTCTGAGCACGTGTGGGAAGAGAAAGACTGAGAAAGCAGGAAGGAGCTCTTGTATATCTTCTTAGGAAGAACACTAATCCTGTTGAATCAGGGCCTCACCTTTATGACCTTGTTTAACTTCAGTTAATTCCTTAGAGACATCATCTCCAAACACAGCCATGCTGGGGGTTGGGATTCAACATAGGGATTGAGGGGTGGGTGGGTAGCGGGGTGCACACATTCAGACATAAGAGATGGTACAGAGAAAGCCTTAAGAGAAAAACCTTTCAGGAAGCAGGGAGTAGTTAAATGTTTTGGTTGCTAATTTGATGTAGCAGAAGGAGGAATGCCTACTGGCTTGGGCAACACATAGGTAGTTGATGACTTTGGTGCAATCAGTTTCAGTGGAGTGGTAAGAGAAAAAGCCAGATTGAAATGAATTGAGTAGCAAGTAGAAATTGTATATCAGAGATAAGAAACGTGGTCCTTAAGAGGAGCAGCGAAATCTGAGTATCTGGAGAAGGACAGGCAATGAGAAGGGTTTCTTATTATCTTAATTTTATTTAATAATAGATACTGGTGATTGCCTATGAAGAGAAAGACCCTGTAATGAGAAAGATTGAGAATCCAGGAGAAAGAAGGGGTTGCTCCAGGAAAGTCCGTGGAAAGTTTCTTCCTTGTCTAGGAAAAAGGACACTTCCTCTATTTTCACATAGGAAGAGATATAAAGTTTGGGTAAAAAAAGCAGGAAATAGGAAGATCAGATACTGTCTGAGGATTGTCTCTCTGAAGTACTGTTTCCAAGCAGAAACAGGAAGGTAGAGTTTGAGGAGTGAGGAAAAAGACACGAGACACTCTTTCCAAGAAATGAAATAAGTTTCCTCATGGATCAATAATTACCGAAGCAGGGTTATACATGTAACCATTATGAGCCCAAACCCCAGAGAAAGAGAGAAGAATGATTTTACTGATGCTGTTGAGAAATGAATTGGGACTCTTGGCTGATGGTGGATCACCTTTTATATGATTTTATCAGCAATTGTCAGCTCTTTGAGTGTGGACGTGGAAGAGGTAGGTGGTTAGTACATTCACGGCTGTTGGAGGAACTAGGGAACAAATGGGTTTATAAGAGATTAACTGTAGCATTGGGCCATCCATTCCAACCTGAAGAAGAAGAGAAATATCATAAAGAAGAAGGGAAGAAAGGGAAAGATAATGAAAGTGGAGAGGTCAATGGATGGAAGTCTTCATGATGATGAGTTATTTTTGTGGGAATACTTGTACAAGAGATTTTAAAGATAGAAGCTAGGGAGATAATTACATCTTTGACTTTGAGAGTGGAGCAGCTTTAGTGTAGGTCAAATATCAAGTAACTCTCTAGTGTAAAATCTGGCTGATTTAATGGATGGACAAACAGGTTATAATCTTGGGATAGAAGATGGCTGAACCTTTTTGGAGATAAAATGAAGTAAACCTTGGCTCTACCTGCCTGTAAAGTTAATCAATTTTCCTGAAGAAGAAAATCGTATATCAAAGTATTTTTTTCACTTAAAGTATTTAAATCAATATTATATCATAACAAACTCTAACGAGGGTCTCCCCATAAAGTAGTTGTTATAAATAAAAGTGGTAGTTGTTAATTTTTATATGAAGTACTGGTTTGTGTCTAGACCTCTACCACCAAATTCAACAGACTGATTTGTCAAGTAACTTTTCCTCCCAAATGTACTCATTATAGAATCTATGCCTGGCATAAGAGGTTCTCCTTCAGGGTTGGAAAATTCATAATAAACTTAAATTTCAATAGGTCTTGGATGGACACTTTTAAGTTTTGTTTGAAGTGGCACCTTACTAACTTTGTGAAAGATTTGTTGGCTGAGTACTCAACACATCAAACTAGGTGTTGGGAAGTTTCCATCTGTGTCTGCAATTTACAAGTTAGTCTCATTCTGCCATTGGGAAAGAAGGAAGGGAAGTTCATGTCTGAGACATCGGAGAAAGTTCAAAAAATTCCCAGCTTAAATGGGTTCCCCGGCGAAGATAAAAAATTCCTTATTCTCAATCTTCTTTGTTGTCCAACTCCAACTCATCTTAGGTCACCTGGAACAGAGAGCTTGTAGACACACCTGCTGGCATCAGCTGTTTTAGGTATGTTCAACTTCAGCCTGGAAGAAGTTGCCTGATAGATGATGGATGTGTCACACCAGGGTAAATGCCACCCTCCTAGAAGACATACTAACAGCAAAGTGAATGGATGTCTACTTTTAGAACTGGTAAGTTTCTTAGAATATACTCCACAGTCTTCTTTTCTGGCTGGACGGACACTGAAGTTAAGGATAGGATTATAATGCTGGATGATGCTATGAAAAGTTTAAAAGTGTTTTTCCTTTGAGAAATCAGGATTTTAGAAAAAAATTTTTGTCTAGATTCAGAACTATTTGCTTTTCTTCCTCTTACTCTTTTACTTTAGTAAAAGGATAAATGGATTGCTGTCCCTTATCTTTGCTAGCTTTTGGGAGACTCTCGAGCTGCCTGGTGCAAGTGGGAGGCATCACTTCTTGATGGATTTGATTCCATCTCCTGACAAGTGGGATGTAGTTAGTCTTAATGCTTATACTCCTCTTGCTAAAGTGCATGGTACCTGTCAGTACATGGGCTCAGTTCTATGACCTTTTAAACTCATATGGCCCATCTACCCCACAGCAGAGCCAATTTTTGTGGAGAACTGCACTACAGAATCACAGTAGTCCAGTGAGACTCTTACAGGAACTGCTGAAGAATGAAGGGAAAGCTCTTCTCTCAAAATATAATATTTGAAATAGATGCATGAATTAAAGTCTATCAATGAACACACTGATGCACATATTATGAAAGCATTGTATTATGTTGGGTATACTAAGACTGGACATAATTTTAGCACATTTCTACAGATGAGATTCTAGGTATAACCCAATGTGTCTTACCATTCTTAGGATTCAAGATCTGAGAAAAATGACGATTCAGCTCCTACTTTCACCCCAGAAATAAGTGGCTTAGTGCTGACCAACACATGTTACTAGGTTATACAGCTAAGAACTGTGTCAGTCAGTGGAAGAAAGAGGAGGTGTGGAGGGGACACAGCACACAGACCAACTTTTTCAACATAGTTAAAGGGAATCTCATTTCCAGAAACTGGATAAGCCAGAATATACGATACAACATTGGTGGTGAAGCATCTTCATTTAGGTTTAGAGAAAGTCCCAGGGTTGCACTCAGAACAACAACAGGAAAAGCAATAAGAATAAAAAGGAGGTGGATAGAAGGAATTGACTTAAAGGTTCATGAAAGTTGCCCTAAACTTTGACCAATTCACCATTTGGAGACTCTAGTTTTGCCAGGGCAGCCTCTGATTTTCTTCTTAGAGGCAGGAAGGTATTAATTTATCCATTTTCTGTCCTCTTTCTATTTCTCAATGGTTTTACTAAAGATTAGGAACGATGACTTTTCATGGCAACTGACATGGGCCTTTGTGTTTTACCCTAAAATCTTCCCTTCTAGGTCTTGATGAGTTCCCAAGTAAAAGATCTGGAAGGGTAAAGGAAATTTATAGAACATGGAGAATTTTTTGACAAATACTATTTTCAGACTTCTGTTTCTGATGTTATGGAAAGACTAAATGTCCTGAACATACTTGCTATGCTGAATATCTAGAAGTATTGGGTGAAATAGAGAAACATAACATTAAGTGCACAATCAAGTTAACTAAGTATAAGTAAGTAGCATATAAATACACAAATATAATAAGGCAAATTCCCAGAGGTCAAAAATTAAAACAGAGCCAAAAACAATGTTAAGTAAGTCTTGATGCTTTAGCTTCTTGGGTTAGCTACACAGAGATATAAGACAGGGCCTTGACCCTGTGGAAGAATAAAATAAGAATTTGAATCCCCCCACATGGTAGTGAGCTACATATTTAGGGAAAGGTGGGTTATAAAGAATATAAAACTGCCCTCTGGAAAATGGAGACAATAAGGAACTTTATCTGCTTAGTTTTGGTACTAAGTAGAAAACTCATATGTTAATAAAAATTATTTCTTCTTTGGATTGTTATCATAATTGCAAAGCTTAGGAAACCCCAAACCAGGAGTAATTTAAATGACTTCTAGGTTGGCAATGCCCTGGGGCATTCAATATAAGCAAGCAGGACTCTGGAAGAAAACGTCTTCACCCTATGAGCACGAGATTACTACCAGTTAACATCAGTCGAATATGTGTTTATAATCCTAAATTTTGCAACGACATGCTCAGAGAAGCAGCCACAACTGAAACCAGTAGAAACTATAAACAATAGAATAATATCAGCATGAAATTAAAATATTATAATACAGAGGCATACATAGGATGTGTAAGAAGAAACAAAATACGGAGTAGACAAAGTGATCCAAGCATGAGAGACTGATAAACATTCTTGGTAGATTTGCAAAAGAACCAAACAGAACTTTGACAAATAATAAAAAAAAATATGACTACTGAATTAAGTGCCCAATGATTGATTCAGTTTATTAGAAATAGCTGAAGAGTCATGATCCCAGCGTCCTGGGATGGAGTCCCACATCGGGCTCCTTGCTCGGCGGGGAGACTGCTCTCCCTCTGCCTCTGCCTGCCACTCTGTCTGCCTGTGCTCGCTCTCTGGCTCTCTCTCTCTCTCTCTCTCTGACAAATAAATAAATAAAATCTTAAAAAAAAAACATTATAAGAAATAGCTGAAGAGAGAATAGAATGACCACTCTAGGATTTGCCGAGAATATAGAAGGAAGACATACAACATGTGGAAGGAGGTCAAGAGATAGGAGATTTGAAAGTCTGACAGCATTTCCAGGAAAAGAGAGTAGAGAAGATTATAGGCATTGTTCGTAAAGTTAAGGGAGAAAATTCACCCACAATGAAGGTCATTAATCCTCAGATTTACTGAATTGTATGTAGGACTTGGAGAGATGCCCATACCTTGATACATCACAGTAAAACTCTGAAGCATCTAAGACAAAGAGAGATTTGAAAGAAGTTATTAAGGAAAGACAAATTACCTGAAAACGAATGACAGATCGAGGGAGAGCTGCCTGCCCAGCGCAACAGGAAAAACAATAACATAGTATTTTCTTCAAAGCATTAAGAGAAAATAACAAGTGGGGTTATCAACCCAGGTAAGTAAAAATTCAAGATATAACACATCAGAGAAATACGAGACATTCAACGAAAGGATTTCTAAAGAACATGCTTTAGGAAGAAAAATAATATTAAGCAAATGAATTGTTAAATATGAACAAATCCAAATAAACAAGACTATAAAACAGTAACATAATGGTGTGTCTGTTTGGATAAAGAAGAAGAGAAAAAGAATGTTTTGTAAAAAACGAAGAAGTGGTAGAATCAGAGCTCCAAGGTCACCACATGACTCAGAATGAATCAAAAAATAGTTATATGTTAGCTAAGTATGCATGTTAACACAGATTAGATAATTTCATAAATGATGAAGAAAACATAGAATTTAGATAACACTCCAAAAGAAGACAGAAGGGGAAAATTTAAAGAAACTCAGAAAAAGCAGTACAAACAGGAAAAAAATCTCAAATGAGATCAGCAATATAATTTCAAGTATATTCATAATCACGATATATGGCTTCACTCACAAGTTATAAGATAGAGTTGTCTAGATTACATGAAAATATCTAGCTCTCTACTCTTTGCAAGATGCAGGTTAAACCTAAGGACATAGAACTGTGTGTGAGAAATCATATGCTAGAAGGTGTAAGTCAAAAAAGATATGATGTAGTTATGTAAGTAGGCTTAAAGGCAGAACCGGTATTAGAGATTAAGAAAGTCAGTGTAAGCATTCAGTTTGATGGGAAAAGATAAAACGATTCTGAATTTATAAACTCCTAATGTCTTAGGTACAAAATACTTAAGGCTAAAAACAGTATTATAAGAAAAAAGTTGATGTGAAAATTTGAGCACCTCAGTAAAATATTTTCACACAACCCTCTTATTAATCAGGTGTCATTGATTTCAATGTAATTAAAAATGTAGTAATGTACATATCCAGAACGATTTTTCCAAAAATTAGGGAATGGCCATGTTTCTCAACTGCTTGTCAGTAATGAATTGTGCATGATGACCATATAGCAAGACTCCAAAATGATGAAAACATATATCTAAACATATGTATATTTATAGTATTGAATTCTTAAATTTTTTTTTTTGTTTGTAGTATTAAATTCTTAAGTTATAGAAGGCAGACCATCAGGGAAACTTTTTAATTTTGACTTTAGAAAAAGAACAACATGCTCAACCCAAAGGAAAAAGAAGGAAGCAAGTCAGTTTTCACAAAGCCAGTTTGGTACTCAGGGAAAAGCGGAATGTCTCCAGGACTGCGTGGGGCAGTTTCAATTTAAGCCTGTTTTCTTCACATAATCATTAATTAAGGGCCCTTACATTTTCAAAAATGTTCTGGTTTGGAAGGTAAATAGAAGGACAAGGGACAGTTGAGGGAAGGTCTGAGAAGATGTGGAACAAGTCAGGGCTGAAGTGTCCACAGCGACTTTACAGCCGAAGTGTGTCACACCTTTGGAAGCAGGGGGTCAGCATCCTGATGGAGGAGCCCTGTTTCTGACAGAGAGCCCCAACAGTGGAACCACATTCCTACTTCATCCTCAGAGGGTGTGGAGAAGGTGGTCAACTCCACAGAGCTGGATCTCTTACGCAGATGCCGTTCAGGGACAAGCCAGGAGCATCAGGGCACAGAGTGAAGGCGGGAGGGTGGGAAGAGGAGCTGGGGTTCAGAGTCACAGCTATGAGCCACTTGAACCCAAAGTGTCATCAATAACTAGTTTACTAATAAGGTCACCATGGTAGAGGCCATTTGGGTTACAAATTCTACATCAGGATGGACATGAGGACAAAATGAGAGAAAAATGACAGTTTCTCACATATTCCTTGAAACATAGCAGATAATTAGCCATTTTGTTTTGATTTGTGTTTTGCTTTCCTCTCTATGTCCCTCCCTTCTCTCCAAATCAGAAGCTTAACTGAACAATACAGAAAGAATTAGTTTTAGGCTTGAAGTGAAAAATCTGGAATCAGAGGAAGATATTTTTTCTTAATTAACAATGCATCTTTCAGAGGACATAATCCTAGAGTCTGTTATGTCCTCTGTTAGGGAGTGAAAGTCAATGCTAATAAATGTAGTTGGAGGTATTTTCTTGAGCATTCACCAAGTTAGAGGTGAAGAAAGTTTAGACGATGATCTTTTACATTATTGAGAGACATAGACTTTACAAAGGGATAGAAGTAGGTAGGGAAAAAAAACCTGAATCCATAAAAAGTAGAACGATAAAATAAACCATATTTTAAAAAATCGAGCACAAAACTTTTCCAAATGTATGAGCTAGTAGTCGTGCCAAATGAGAAAGAGACAAACAAGAGATACCTAATAATTCCATTAATCTTCCTGTTCTATCCGTGGAGAAGAAGTTGGGTGGGAGGAAACATTTTTGGGGTAGTGCTCAGAGTCAGGGAGCGGCTCTGGGCAGCATGCTGAATGCTGATCTCACCAAATCACTTAGACTAAAAACCATGAAAAGAATTTCACACTGTCTGGCTAAGAAAACAATTTTATCAAGTGCATGATCTTGAATGCACCAAGATTTCCTTTTTTCTTTTCTCTTTTCACTGTCTTGCTTCAGTGGGTATGCTACCTGGAAAAATGAAAGGCATTGTTGATGACAGATCTTAAGTGGATGAAGAACAATGCAGGGCATTGACACGCTGACTGCTGAGTCTGGGAGATATTGAAAAGTTGAGCTTTTAAGTGGGTTGGTATATTTAAAAAATGCATATTTCTATTCACTTTCCCATGATAGTTTTAATTTTCATAATTTTATTCTTTTTTTCTTCTGAGTGTTAGAGCGGGAGGTCCTGAGATCCATGTTCATAAGTGGACATTGGACATTCTAGAAATGACTTGAAACTGTGTGCAAAATTTGTATTTGCATGTATGTAATTTTTTCCCCATGGCCCGGAAAATAATATTTTTCATGTGTTCAAAGTTTTTTTTTATGACTAAAAAACATTTTAAACACAATATTGGGGTGTGTTTTCTTTTGTTGCACTTCATACTTTTGCCTTTCTGTCTGCTGCCCTTCTGATCCTCTGGGTCAAACCCATGTCCTCCCCTTTCACCCACAAGTAGAACTACCAGAGGAAACACATATTCACAAAAAGCTAAGAGGGAAGTTTAAGATAAGGAAAAAACTCATTCTGATCAGCCAATCAGGTATTCGCTTGCAAGCCCCTGGGAGCTGGTTGTACCCTGTCTGACCTTGACATTCAAAGGAGCTCCCTCTTCATCCCCTGTGGAGACACTGTTCTGGCTGCTGAGATAAGGGTGGGATTTTACATAATGCCCGGGAAGAAACCGTCTAACCGGAATAAAGTTAAGACTTTTTCCTCGGAGGTACTATGAGAACCATGGAACGGCAAAATATGTCACTTTCATTGCGTCTTCCTTCCTGGGAATGTGGGGTTGGAATCTTCATGTCCAGTCAGTCACTTTCCCAAGTAGGACTGTAGCTGTGTTGTCAGATCTATAACGTCAATAAACTGGCGTCTTCATAAAGAGTGCTCACGTCCAAGAGACAAGCAAGAAACTCACAGACAAAAACCAACCAACCAAACACAGAGGCTGCTTCCCAATTGTCATAACGACAAAAATGAGAATAATCACTGAGAAAGCATGAAATAGCAAAAATCCTCTCCAGATTAAAAAACAAAACAAATCAAACCCATTTTCTAAGTAGTAATCTCTTCTCTGACCCCTCTGCCTCCCTCAATCACAGGAAGACTAAAAAGACCACATAGAGTCGAGGGTGAAAATTTGCTATTATTTCTGTTGTGTATTTTAACTCTAAAAATTTAAACTGCAAACTATCATTACTATTTTATGTAATCAGTATTTATGTGCTTGAGTATTTATAGAAGCAGTTTCCACAACAGCCAAAATATGGAAAAAGCCCAGATGTCCATCAGCAGATGAATGGATAAAGAAGATATAATATTCCATTATATATACATATAATGAAATTGTATATAATAGAAAAGAATGAAATTGTGCCACTCGCAACAATGTAGATGGAACTAGAGGGTGTTATGCTAAGTGAAATAAATCAGTCAGAGAAGGACAAATACCATATGATTTTACTCATATGTGGAATTTAAGAAGCAAAATAGATGAATATAGGGGGAAGGGAAGGAAAAATAAAATAAGATAAAAACGGAGAGGGAGGCGAACCGTAAGAGACTCTTAACTCTAGGGAACAAACTGAAGGTTGCTGGGAGGGAGGTGGTTGGGAGGATGCGGTAACGGGGTGATGGGCATTAAGAAGGCCACTTGAGGGGCGCCTGGGTGGCTCAGTGGGTTAAAGCCTTTGGCTCAGGTCATGGTCCCAGGGTCCTGGGATCGAGCCCCGAATCGGGCTCTCTGCTCCACGGGGAGCCTGCTTCCTCCTCTCTCTCTGCCTGCCTCTCTGCCTACTTGTGAACTCTGTCAACTGAATAAATGGAATCTTTAAAAAAAAAAAAAAAAAAAAGAAGGCCACTTGATGTAATGAGCACTGGGTGTTATATGCAACTGATGAATCACTAATTCTTCCCCTCAAACTAACAATACAGTATACGTTAATTGAATTTAAATAAAAAAAATTTAAAAGTATTTATATTAATTTTTTTGTTGTTAGGGTTTATTACACTCATCCTTATGTCAGCATGACACAGTCTTTTTTGCCATAATTTTGTATTAAATTTTGAAATCAGAGGGTGTGAGTCTTCCCAACCTGTTGCTCAAGATTGCTTTGGCTATTCTAGAATTGAATTTTCATATGAATTTTGAAATCAGCTTGCCAATTTATGCAAAAGAAAAAAGGCAGCTGTAATTTTGACAGGTAATGCATTAAGTCTGAAGATCATTTTGGGGAGTATTATCACCTTAAAACCACTAAGTCTTCCAGTGCGTGAATAGGCATGTCTTTCCATTTATTTAGTTTTATCTAGTTTTCGGTGTATAAGTCAAGTACCACTTTTGTAAAATTTACTCCTCCATATTTTTAATACTATTGTAAATGTAATTTTTAAAATTTTATTTTCAGATTGTTTATTGCTATTGTGTATAAATGCAGTTGATTTTTGCATGGTGATTTTGTCTCCATGATATTGCTGTACTTTTTTATTTGCTCTAAAAGTATTTTTGTATATTCATTAGGATTTTCTTTCTTTTTAATTAATTAATTAATTTGAGAGCGAAAGGGAGCATGCAGGAGGAGCAGAGGGAGAGGGAGAAGGGGAGAAGCAGACTCCCTGCTGAGGGGAGCCCAGTGCAGGGCTGATCCCAGGACCCTGAGATCATGACCTGAGCCAAAACCAGGAGTCAGCTTTTTTTTTGTTAAAGATTTTATTTATTTATTTGATAGACAGAGATCACAAGTAGGCAGAGAGACAGGCAGAGAGAGGAAGCAGGCTCCCTGCTGAGCAGAGAGCCCTATGCGGGGCTCCATCCCAGGACCCCGAGACCATGACCTGAGCTGAAGGCAGAGGCTTTAACCCATGGGGCCACCCAGGAGCCCCAGGAGTCAGCTTTTTAACCGACTGAGCCACTCAGGTGCCCCTCATTAGGATTTTCCATATGCAAAGTCATATCATTTGCAAATATAGTTTTATTTTTTTTCCAAATTGGATGCTTCATTTCTTTTTCTTATACAAGTATCCTGGCTCTGTGGAAAGTTTTAAAGGTATTTTCTTTGTCCTTGTAGCGTTGGTAACTTACTAGCATGTATTTGAATGTGGAGTGTGTGTGTGTGTGTGTTTATGTTTTGAAGTTCATCCTCTTTCACTCAGTGTGTTGCTGGACATTGCAGGGTCTGAACATTTCATTAGCTTTCAGACGTTTTTCTCTTTTCCTATCTCAGGATGTGCCTTCTTTTTCTGTTCCCTTCTCTGGGAAGAGAACATATTAGACATAAAAAAATCTTTCTCTTATTGTTCTTTATTTTTCTCTCATCTCTATAACTCTTTGTCCTATGACCTGCTTCTGCTTCAGTTGGTCTTCAGTTCCATCTGGGTTGCTGTCTATCTATTAAGTCTGTATTTTGTCATTTGTATTTTATATTACCAAGCACTCTGATGTTTTTCTTTTTTTCAACCCTTTTTCAGAGTTTTTTACGTCCTTTGGACTCTCTCCGAGGATATTAATTATAATCGTGTTGAAGTTTTCTTCTATTCCTTACATAATAATTGTTTAGATCTCTCACATTTTGAGTTTTTCAATGTTTTATTTTCCTGTTTTGATCACATTCATAATGAGAGTCTGGTTTAAACAAAATTAATAACTGCAAGTGTATTTCCTCAGTCTGAATGATAATTACATTTGCCTGGCAGTCAAAGCAGCTTTGGATTCCAGAAGTTTCTTTCTTGTGATTACTCAGGGGATTTGGAGGGCTTATGACCAAGTGGAGTTTCTTTGTAATTTGTGCTCTGGAGAGGGTGTTTTCTACCCCGGCAGCCTGCAGTACAGCCCTTCACAAGCTGGACCTGCTGTTGCAATTAGAGAAGACTTAGGGGTATTGGTACAGTACGGTGGTATTGGCAGAGTGGTCATACCCTTTTGTCATCTGCCTTCTCATTGTAGATGACCTACTCCTTGTAGCTTCATCCTGCCAGTTTAGGGATTGTTCCACAGTTTTGCTTGACAAATATATATATATATATATATATATATATATAGAGAGAGAGAGAGAGAGAGAGAGAGAGAGAAATTGAGATAATTTCTCAAATATATATAGATATATCAATATATATCTATATATATATATTGAGAAATTGAGATAATTTCTCAAATATATATATATTTGAGAAATTATCTCTATTGTCTGCATGGAGTTCTTCTTAAACTCTTCAGCTGACTTGAATTTCATTATCATTTTGCTTCCATTTGCTTTATGCCTTTTGAAAACTATTTACATTTATGGTCTGCTGGTAGACCATTCCTTGTTTTTTTCAACATTCTCATGAATTTAGTTTCATGTTCATCTCTTACAAATTTTTTTTTCTGTTATTGAATGAAGATTTTATTTAGGGAAGGAAAGAAAAACACTTTTTTTTTTCAGTCATCCATCTTGAATGAGGTGGTAGGGTCATTCCTTTTTAAATAAACATTTCTCTGTCTGCCACAAAGGCACAGCTGTGTGAAAACACTAACTTGGCAGGTTTGTAATTAATTTCTAATCTAAAACTCATTTCCTACATAATAAAATGAAAGTTTATTTGCAGATGGCTTTGAAATATTCTCATCAGAAATCCTTAAGTCATGCTACCACTGTCTGTCCAGCTTCACAGACCTGAAGAAACAAGTGTCCCATCAAATTCTTCAAATACACACACAGACATACATACACAATGTGGGAGCCCAATGGTGAAGCCCTTTCTCAATGCAGATCTTCATTTACTGTTTTTATATTCAGAAAAAAAATAATTAAAAATCCATGCTATAATTCCAATTGCATTTCTTCTGCTGTAATTAGTCACAATTTAAATACTGCTTATGTGTGGAACAAGCTTCTGTTCCTTGAGCTGCCCCGTAATAACTTGAGGAAGGAGTCCAGTTGAAAGGAGGAATGTAGTTGCTCTAAGGTCCCAACCAATGTTCAATCTTGATGAAACTTCTATGAGCACTTGCATGAGTTCTGCCCCTTACAGTCTTTGTCTCTGCCATCTTTTCCTTTGGCCTCCAAATGCAGTGGTTTGAGGGGCCATGCCTATGCCCACAATCTAGGGGAAGCCCTGCGTCCTTCTTCTTATTTCAGGGTCTCTTTCCTTGCTTCCTTATAAGCAAAATAAATGATTACAAATTTGTCAGCCATTGTTTTGCAGCAATGGGTAACTGGAACATTTTATTAGGCAAATATATATCATTGGTTTTGCTCAAATCTCTCCCTTCTAGGCTATATGCCCAGTGAGGCCCTTCATCATTTCTCTGTCAGAAAGGCTCAGAATGGGTTCCCTTCCACAGGCAGGTCTTTGGCTTCTGAATGTACCTTCTCTCCTATAAGCATGATTCCCTCCTTCTGTTTTGTCCTTTCCTCCCTCCCTCTCACTCTTCCTCTGTCTCCTCTCTCTTTCTTCCTTTCAGCTGTGATGTTTCCTCTCTGTTACAAATGTCTCTGAATTCAAACAAAAGAAGGAAGTTATTTTTTACTGTTTTAAAATATATAAAACTGAGGGATTAAAAATTGATATCACCTCAAGAAAGCATGATTTCTGGATTCCAACTATTACGATGACCATGAAATCCTCAATAATTCTTAAGGAAACACTTAACTATCAAGGATTGCCTGTAGTTCACAGGAGTCCCCTTTCTGTCATCATATCCCAAACGTTGTGGTGAAAGAATTCCTCTCATGACTTGGTTGTTGATTCAGAGACACTTATCTTGTGTGTGCTTTGACCTTAATTTTTATCATTTTCACATGTGTAGAGTCACATTTGAGGGTAACTTTGGTTTCATTTTTAAACTCAAGTAAATAGCACTTTTATGTCTTAATTTACATTAATCAGAAAACTATAGGATCCAGGGGTGCCCAGGTGGCTCAGTTAAGTGTCCAGCTCTTAATTTTGGCTCAGGTCATGATCCCAAGGTTCTGAGATCAAACATTGGGCTTCATGCTCAGCACGGAGTCTGCATGGAATTCTCTCCCTCTGCTTCTCCCCCTGCTGGAGTTTTCTCTCTCTTTAAAATAAATAGATAAATAAAATCTTTAAAAAAAAAAAAGAAAAAATAAAAGAAAACTAGAAGATCTTACGTGAAGCCAGTAAAATAATGCCTAGTGTTTGAATACTTGGAATTTCATTTTTCAGGAGCTCATTGAACTGCTCATGTTTGTGCATGAACGTTGGGTGGGTCTTGCTTTAGTGGATTGGACCCAGTCATCACTGACCTCATCTGAAACTATGGGAGCCTGTTTACACTGTGAGATCATTACATCATCTCTGTCCTTGAACACTCCTTGTTATTGCAAGAGAAGAGACACCATGCTCTCAATATTAAAAAGTAGGAGTGCAATTAACTGAAGAAGAAAATCTATGTCTCTTTGCTCCAGGGATCTAGATTAGTGATTCTTCTCATAATTTCCTAATTCTTAATCCCATTCCTTTCCCTTTACAAAAACAAAATCATAGCAATAAAAATGGAAACTCTCAGCTGAGGTCCCCTTAATCTTTCCCCTTAATCATTTGTCCATTCCAATTCTCTCCTTGCTTTGCTTAATAGGAAGCGATGTCTTGGTTCTTTTGCTAAAAAGCTTTTTTTCTTTTCTTTTCAGTTTTGCTTCATTACTGTTGGCATGTACATGTCTTTGAGAAACAAAACTTGCACAGGATTTCCTAATAAAAATAAACTCCTTTATTCCTAAAGGTGTCATAGATTCCTAACGACTACAAATCCCACCCTACAGCACTGCAGTGAAGCAATATCAGGGAATTCACAAGTAGGAGTCTTATCCTGGCCCAAGGCCCTTTTTGCTGATGAAAATAATAATTGATTCTGTGACGAGTGACCCCATGAAATCATTATATTAGACATTTCCCTTTGCACATTAAGTATTTACACAATCTTAAACCTTACATACAGTAATGCAGGAGGAATCCAGGGAATCACTCTTTTGGTCTCACCTTTACATAACTCTTTGTGCACTTAAGCCATATGATGTGCGTAAATATTCCAGATGCATCACATACTCCATTTTTTTCTTCCTTGTCCTCCCTGCATTGAAGTCATCACCAGCAATGTATAGGTGGGTGGTCACACATGTTATCTTATGCAGTAAAGAAGGAGTGTGTCACAGACATACTTGTCTTGGCGTTGTGGTGTCTGGTTTCAACCTGTTCCATAAAATAATTAGCCTGGGCAGTGTCAATATCAGCTCAGCTTGGGCATTGAAAATTCAAAGTCTAAATATCTGGGTGGAATTTCCACATTTTTAATTTTATTATCATGTTGTTTCATCAGGAATGATTAAGAGGCAACTTCTGATGTTGGTTGTTTAGTTAACATTCTAAAGAGAGAGAGATAGATATATGTTAGAAAGATAGATAGAGTTTTAAGGAACTGGCTCACATGATTGTGGGGACTGGGAAGTGTTGTATTTGTAGGGAAAGCTGGCAGGCTGGAAATTAAGGGACAAGTTGATAATTCAGTCTTAACCCAGAATTCCTCAGACCAGCAGCCTGGGAAACTCAGGCAAGGCTTTTCTGTTGCAGTCTTGGGAACATAAGTTTTTTAAGGCCTTCAACTGATTGGATGAGACCCACCCACATTATGAGGAGTAATCTGCTTTATTCAAAGTGTATTGTTTTAAATATTAATCACATATAAAAAAATACCTTCACACCAGCATCTAGATTAGTTTGACTGAACCACTGAGCGCCATAGCCTACGACAGTTTGACCCATAAAATTAAGCATCACACAGACTTTATATATGGCTTTATTCAAACCCCTTTAGAGATGTGGACATTTGTTCAATCTTTAAAATCTTTGCTGAGAAAGTGTAGTACAGGATTTCTTGAATTCCAGCTGAATATTTAAAGACCCCTGTTAAATTACCATCCTTGTTCTTTCACCCTTTCTAGTAGGAGTAGACAATAATTAGATTATTTATCCAATTCCTATTAAATTAATATGCTTTATAAGCAATTTTAAAAGTAATCCTCTAACAGATGATCTCTTTTTTAAAAAGGTTTTATTTATTTATTTGAGAGCCAGAGAGAGAGGAACAGAGAGAGAGCACAAGCTAAACTGTTATTGACACTGGCCAGAGAGCACAAGAGAGAGTGGGAGAAGCAGACTCTCTGATGAGCAGGAAGCCTGACATGTGACTTGATCCCAGGTCTCTGAGATCATGACCTGAGCTAAAGGCAGATGCATCACTGACTGAGCCATTCAAACTTCCAACAAATGATTTCTATGTGCTGTGAAATATGAATGACACTGAATTTCAGCTGGTTTTAAAGTCTTAGGTTTAGGTTTTTTTTTTTTTTTTGGTAAGCAGTTTTATTGAGATATAATTCATAACACTACAAATTATCTATTTAAAAGTGAATAATTCAATGACTTTTAGTAAACTCGTGGAGTGGTACAACTGTCACCACAATCAATTTTAGAACATTTTCATCACCTCAGAAAAGAATCCCTGTACCCATTAGCAGTGACTCCCCATTTTCTCCCAATCTCCCCAGTCCTAAGTACCACAAATCTACTTCCTTTCTCTATGGATCTGCCTAATGTGGACACTTCATACAAATGGAATCATATAATATGTGGCCATTTTTAACTTGTGAAGTCTAGTTTTAAAATTTCAATTCTGTTAAGCTCCTCAAAATATAGATGATTCTAGTGAAATGAGTAAGAAGAGGTGAAGAAAATGTTATTTGTGAAAGACCATTTGGCTGACTTTCTTATCAGCTCCTCTCACTGAAACTGGGTTGTCCTTAGGGTGTATCTAGAAGCCTGATGTGCTGTTTCTTTGTTTCATTTTTTATGTATTAACATGATCATGAGTGAGTGCCTTGGATGGTGAATTCCGGATCAAGGTCCAATTTTCTAGAGCAGATGTACAACTTTTCTTCACTTTTCCCCATAATCCAGGCTCCCTTTCTCCTGGAGCCCTGGAGATGGCTTAACACCCATTTGATGAAGAGGCTGGTTGGTTCCTAAGTGCAACACCAAAGCTTCAGCCTTGTCTTCAGTTCCTGACTCTCAGTTCCTGACTCTGTTCCCATGGTAGCTATGTTTTTGTCTCTATTTTATGCTACTTAAATTATAATTACATACTTACATAATACAACTAATTTTAATTGATTTAAAAAATAAAAATTGTCACTCAGTTACTCATTCTCTATGAAATATTATATTTTCTCCATTTGTCTTACTTTGTATTAAGTATTTATACCTATATAGTATCCAAAAATGATGGTCAACATTTATTGGTAAAATCTGGGTTGTATCAATAGATGTCTGTGTTGGATACAAAAGAAATTTTCTTAATGGATATTCAGGAATAGAATTTTTTTTTCATATGTGTAAACCTGGAGATTTACAGACCTGTACCCCTAGGGATAAAAATACATTATATGTTTATTTAAAAAAAGAATTTTTTTTCATAATCATGCAGTAATCTCTTTCCAGTATTTATAGATATTTAGAAACAAAATATGGCAAGCAGTAAAGTATATAACTAATACTTTAATACCTTGCAAAGTACCTGAAAGTTATTTATTGCTATTAGATTATGTACATATACATATATATTATATACTTATTATATGTATACACACACACGTATGTATTTTTTGATTACTTTCCTTAATTTTTTAAGTAGGCAGGACTCAAACTCACCCCTGCGATCAAGACTTAAGCTGAGATAAAAAATCAGACACTTAACCAACTGAGTCACTCAGGTTTTCCTTACAATCAGTTTTTTTTTTTTTTAAGAGAATGGGCATATAAATTACAAGCATATTTGAATAATTTTGCCCTACATTACTATCTAGAAACTTGTTTCCAGCTATATTATACCAGCCAACAGATACCATGAAAATAATATTCACAATATAATTGTGAAGTCATATCTTACTGGTAACACCCCAATATCTGGAGTTTTGGCAGGAGAGTCGACTAGAGAATGTGTTATTTAGTTGATGTATGATTCGATAACTGAATGAAGTTCATTGGTAGTTGTACTTATTAACGTATTTCTTGTCTTATCTTTACAAAATAACAGCAGTGGACATCTAAGATACAGATTTCCTATCCTAATGCCTCTGCTCATTTACATATTCACTTAGTCACTCATTCCTGAACACCTAAATTGTCCTATGATCTGCAGGTGGTGTTGGGAACCTGTGCTGAGCTGGCAGACCCTTCCCTCAAAACACTTGGTCTCCCAGGGAAGGTACACATTAGCCACACATTCAGACAAATGCAAAATTCCCACTGCTACAAGTGCCGAAAAGGAAAAGCACACTATGTTTCAACTTCCTAGACACAGGAAAGAATATAGCACATGTAATTTAAAAGAATGAGGGCTGTTTGTTTTCCTTTATTTTTAAAATGTTACCAGCTGGTACAGCAAAATAACAATTTTTCCTTTTCAGCATCTTACTGACAAAGATCCAGTCAACTATGTTGGCATTCCTCCCTTAACTGACTGAGGTAAAGATTTTGTTTTCCCACTGGGAAATGAGAGCAGGGCACAGGAGGGAAAGCTGGAGAGGCTCATACCACTTGTCCAGGTGGGATTGAGGGGCAATTAGTGCTGATGCAGTCAGTGTTGCTTCATGGTGTGCTATTCCTTTGGGTTTAGCTGTCAGCAATCAGCTACAGAGCACGCCTTGGACCAACCAAGGGATAGTCTTGTGTTGGGTTGGTTCAGAGAGAAGAGGGGGAGACAAGGTCTTCCTTAGGACCTTAGTTGTGTGGAGACTCTCTGGCCGGCTTGCTGCTGTGGGTTTGGACCAGTTCTCTTTTTTATTTTAATTTATTTTATTTTATTTTTAAAGATTTTATTTATTTATTTGACAGACAGAGATCACAAGTAGGCAGAGAGGCAGGCAGAGAGAGAAGGGGAAGCAGGCTCCCTGCTGAGCAGAGAGCCTGATGTGGGGCTCGATCCTAGGACCCTGGGATCATGACCTGAGCCAAAGGCAGAGGCTTTAAACCACTGAGCCACCCAGGTGCCCTGCCTTTTTTATTTTTAATGTAATGTACGAAACAACAAAGTAGTATAGGAACATAATATATCATTTACAAAGCTAATAATAGATTATATGTCTTTCAGCTGTCACATACTTAAACCCTAAAACGGGACAAAATGACTGGTTCTACCTGAGTTTTCATCACTGGTCACACGTTTCTGCTTTTCCTTGGAGGTGATGACCTTTTTGAATTTTGTCTCTATCATTTTGCTTAAAAAGTTTATCACCACATATGGTTCCCTCAAAAATCTTGCTTAGCACTCATCACTTTTGTGCGAGTCTCCTGCGGCTCTATTCCCTCCGTGCTTGTCACTCTCCCACTGCCAGAGAAGAGACTCTTAGTCTTAAAAGAAGGGCAGCATGGTTTCGAAAAGGGAAATTGTGAGAGCCTACTCAGCATTCTTTTCCATATTCTACATAGAACATAGAATGGGGCAAAAGTTGAAAGAGCACAGCAAAGGGCAAGAGATGGTGAACTTCAGCATTTCAGAGATTTGGCCAGTAAGACAACACAGGAGAGAAGCAGATGGCACGGGAGAAATGGTGAGGACGTTAGAATGGGGTGCGCTTGCGTTAGAATCTCAGCTTCTCCAGTTAGGAGCTGGGTGGCCCTAGAAAAGTAATTCATCTTCTGAACCTCAGGATTCGCCAATGGGAAAGAGAGTTGAGATTGCTTCCCTCACAGGTTGTGAAGACCTGGCACGTAGTCAGCCTTCAATAAGTATCAGTTTATTTTCCTGTGTATGAGCCCCACCTACACCCAAATTCCAGTCATTGGCTCTGTCTCTCTTTCCTATCTGTGTTTTGAACATATTCTGTTCCTTGTCTTGAATTTGTCATGTTTGACTATTGGCATGGCCACACCACAGTGTTGTAATTTATCCAATTCCTTCTTCTTTGGCAGAATTTCCCCACAAATCTTAGGTCTTTAGGTTGCCCTGTCATCTTGCCTTAGTTTGGTTAGTTTTCTTGGCATTTATGATGTTTCTCAAAAATAAAATTTTAGTGTTCTTTTATGTCAGAGTAACCCGCAACGATAGAGTTTAGAGTCTATATATTTCAGTGAAAGCTGGACAAACACTGCAGCACCAGGAAGGACAGAGGTATCGACATCAGATTGATTCTGCTACGCCCAAGGGCCTCTGAGACACCTGGTCATGCCTCTCTTGGCTGCTCACTCTGGTGCTGTGCACTTGACCTATGGAATGATTCAGCTCTCTCACTGTGCTATGCTTTCTGGAGAACTTGGACTTGGTCTTATGGCTAATGCCTCTCTCATGCAAAGACTTGCAGGCAGTGAGCTAATATACTGACCCGGTAGGTGACTGAACGATGTGGAGATTTGAGATTCAGAGGGAGATGCAGATGGGACATAAAGAATCATTCTAATTTCCTGCAACAAGAGCTGCATTAGCAAGAGAGAAGTGGTAACATGGTGACATATCAGAAAAATATTGGCAAGAGTCTTGGGGAATAAAGTTTTCCTTCATATGTTTTCTTGTATAAAGTTGCACTTATATCATCAAATTCTTTAAAAAAATCAGTAGATGACAAATTTTGCAGGTCAAATGTCAGTATTGATCAAAATGTTGGAAAGCATAATCGTCTTCAAGGACATATGCTATTGATTTATTTTATTGAGTTTCTACAGGTCTATTAGGGCTACTCCTTGGTGGGTGTTTTACATCTAAAAGCACAATTAAAATCCATTCATAATATCTGTTCAAATAAAGCATCTGTAGATAACATCCACAGAGGTCCCCCCTCCCAAGCCACCTTTTGAAAAAGAATGCATAATTTTCTGTGTGCACATGTGTAACTTGGCTTAGGCACCTGGGAAATGATTGAAAACCAGTTGCCAAGTGTAGGGGGAAGGAGGGATGATGGTGGGCTTTCAAAAAAAGGTTAAATGGAACTGTTTTGGGAGGCTTTGGGAATTTTTAAAAGTAGTTCTGTAAGATAGAAGGTTTCTTACTATAGGTGGCCCAGGACTTATGGAGAATTATAGGAAACCGAAAGAAGGCACATACATGTACATAACTTTATTTATTCAAGGAGTGTGTTAGTTAGAGAATAAACTTACCATTATTTGATTGCCAAAACCTGAATACAGAGGAACCTAGAAAATCAGATATTCAAATCAGCAATCAATTTATGACCACAGTCGAGATGTTTGAATATTTGAATATGATGCAAGATGTTTATAGATCACACTTACCTCATGGATGTGCTTCACATGGTTTGATGTATTCATTCTTCATCTGCGCCCCCAGCAGTGCGTTTCTTTCATGGTGACTCTGGTCTACATTTAATGGATGTCCTTGAATATGCAATTGCTCAACAAAGTTCATGGGGAATTAAGAAGTTTGGAAAAATGTAAAGGAATCAATAAAGAAAAAAGATGAAATGCATATCTACAAAACAGCTTGGCAAGGATGGAACATTTACTTCTTTTAAAAGCATTGACAAATGGCAAAGTGGGTGATCGATGCCCAAGCATTGATGCAATTTTTCTTCTTTATTCTCTGTCAATATTGGTGCAAGAGACACGAGCTAAGAACAGGAGTTAGATGACCTAAGTTCTAGTACCAGCCCTCCCACAAATGTCTTGGTTTCCTTATTTTTCTCTTCTGTCATATGGAAATTGGAATACATGGTTAAATAATTTTTTATTATAAAAAACACTATCTTTGGGATGCCTGGGTGGCTCAGTTGGTTAAGCGGCTGCCTTTGGCTCAGGCTCAGGTCATGATCCCAGTGTCCTGGGATCGAGTCCTGCATCGGGCTCCTTGCTCGGCAGGGAGCCTGCTTCTCCCTCTGCCTCTCTCTGCCTGTGCTTGCTCTCTCTCTCTCTCTCTCTCTCTGATAAATAAATAAAATCTTAAAAAAAAAAAAAAACCACTATCTTCAACATCACTGAAAAGCTACATATTCCCAGGCTAGTAAATAGCAACTAACATGAAATAAATTATTCTATCCCAGTTGGCTTGCTGATTGATTTGATGGTAAGCCATGTCCAAACCGTGAGAAGCCATGGTCCCATAAGCCCAGGGAGGGATTGAGCTAAGAGTAGCTCAGGTCATATCTGGTAGCTTACTAATCATAAACCTGTTCAGTATGTTCACAATTTGATTGCTGACTTTAATGTTCAAATACTAGGCAACATGGTTGAAAGGAATCCCTAGAACTAGTCAGAAGAAGGAAGAGAAGCCCAACTTAATAAGTGTTAGCTTCCAATTTATTTCCATAGGCAGATTCTTGTCTAAAGGTGAGATAGATGGGAAGTATAATAGGAAATTAAAAATATGAATAGAGGCGCCTGGGTGGCTCAGTTGGTTGAGTGACTCTTGTTTTAGGCTCAGGTCATGATCTCAAGGTCTTGAGATGGAGCCCCAAGTTGGGCTCTGGGTTGGGCATGGAGTCTGCTTAAGATTCTCTCTCTCCCTCTCCCTCTGCCCTTCCTTGCCTCTGGGTCATGCACTCTCTATCTCTCAAAATAATATATTACTAATGATACTAAGATAATTAGCAGTTTATTCAGATTCAAATTATCCTTTTTATGAGGTTTTGAAATTTTTGTGTGTGTGTTTTAACTTAGGAGACAAAACTTAGAACCCTGGCATTGCCTTGACTCTCACCCAGTGCCTTTGGCTTTGTCTGTCATGTCATGTTTCCAATCTCATCAGTTTTTACTTTCAGGAATCTTCACTTCTGCCCCTTTCTTTTCAGATGATTGTCTCCTGCTGAAAGACTTTCTCATCTTGGGCCCAAACAATGAGTCCTAATATCTTATTGGGACCATCATGGTCTCAGGTGGCATGTGATTTTAATATCTAAACTGAGGAAGTATCTCCTGAAAACTGTATTTTAAAAAAATGAATTTTAAGGAAGTTTACTATTTTGCTTCATTAATCATTGACTAAATAGGATTTTGATTTTATTCTCCTTTAATCATTATACTTATGAATTGACACAGTTAAATAGGAATTTCCCTTTCTTGAATGGACTCGGTGTTGTATGGTGAGCCAATTATTATGATACATTGAACTTGATGGAGATGGAGCATTTTGTTTTTAAGGCATGAAATAGAGCTTACCTTACATATTTTGCTATATACACTTGACTTTCTAAAGATGTATTTGCTCAAAGACTTGATATAAGTGAAATAAAATCTTGTTTCAAGTCAACCAAATATCAAGATCATATCTAATCAAGTTTCATTTTCAGCTGTGTACTATAGTGATATTCATTTAACTGATATTTTATAGGAGAAAGATTATGGTAATGATTATATCAAAAGCTAACAATCACTGAGAATTTCTGATTGATCAGGGACTTCATAGCCCTTGTGTTTTCTAAAGCTCACATCCCTGTGAAGTGGGCATTTATTATCATCCCAATTTTTACTTGAGGATTTGAAGTTTAGAAAGTTCCCCAAAACTTGCACAAAATCATTCACATAACAAAGGAGAGAAGACTTTCAATCAGCCACACAGACCACGTGTTCTAGAAGCTCTACTTGACTCCTGGTCATATCTAAAACAGCTCCCAGGGCTTGAAGGAGGTGAAGAATCTCAGGTAGGGTGAATAATTCATAGTGGTTTGCTCAGGACTTTCCCACTTCCAGCACTGAAAGCCCCTTGTCCCAGGAGACACGTTAGTTGTGGGGAAACCCAGGTGGTTTGTCATCCTAATCTCAGTCCCTGCCTTGAACCAACCAATCAGGTTCTGCCTTACAAATACCCCAACAGACTAAGATCTACACAATGTGTGGAAAGGATTGCTTTTTAACATGTCATTCATTGGAAGACTATTTTCTCTAAGGTTTCTAGAGAAACTAAGTCTTGGGACCAGCTTTCCTGTGTTGCACTGACAAGAGCTCAATGGATCTAGTCTTACACAGTGCTCATGTGGATTACATTTCTGAGTTATTTGTCACTAGAAATCCATGTCTTCTGAAGAAAGCAGTTGCCCCACTCTCCAGAAGAGACTGAACTCCTCAGAGTTATCAAGATTTGAGCTCACAGTGCTTCAAAAACTGTGTATGAAAAAGAGAAGCCAGTGTGATTACTGTCTCTGATCATAGCAAGAAGGAGGTAGGTTGTCAGAAAATTGTAATTTTAACTGAAAAGTGACATATAAATGCCTTGACAGAGTGCAGAACACCCCTGACATCCGTATTGGCAGTCACCATTTGTATTCTCCCTGGATCAGGAGGCTAGATCACTTTATTAGGGAAAGCCATACTTGTCATACCCCAGTTTAAATGGTATGGCTTGCTTAATAAGCTTTTCATATTTCACTTATACACCTTTATGCCTTGGATTTTGCAGATAAAATTCTCCCAGCATGTGAGATCTCAGGGGAGAGAGATAGAATACTGAGAAAGTTGGCAATGACTATTTCTATCTTACAGCACAGATTAAAAACAGTTAGACCTGGAAGAGACCTTAGGGAAAATAGAGCCCATTTATTTTATGAATGAGGAAATTGAGACTTATCTGAGTTAAGTGACTTCCTATGGCCATCCAGCGAGTTCCTAGTACAAACAGGCCCAGAATAGAGTGTCATTGAGAACAGATCTGCCAATATGGGGTGTACCTTGAGCATTCCTTATGTTACTTGAAATATAAATTAATAGCTGTTACAGTGAAAGAAAAATTTAGACTCTTACTGAAAAATTATATGATCACAGATGTCCATTTAAGTGGAATATGACATTGCAGAGAGCTGTAGTGAAGGTTTGCCCCTTCTTGTACCTGAAATCAGAGAGCAGAAAAGCAGCAACAGCTCATTTAAGCCTCCAAGAATTACAGTCTGCATTTGATTTATTTTTTAATCTTAGGAAAATTAATTAACTCTTCAGTATCTTATTTCTATAACCTGCAAAGTGGTTTCAAAAGCAGTTCCCTCCCTGATCACAAATGATTATTGGAAGGAGGACATGCTGTTGTGTGCCTGCCATATGTGTTACAGAGTGGGTCCAAGGGAATCTTCTTGTCATTATGTAAATTTCCCTGTCAAGGAAGAGAAGGAGGGAGGGTGGGCGTGGGGACCTCTGAGGCATGAGAGAAGATCAGCCTCAGCGAGATCAAGAGGAGGAAAAGATTTCTGTACATTGACTTTGTATCCTGCCACGTTACTGAATGGCTGTATGAGTTCTAGTAGTTTGGGGTGGAGTTTTTTGGGTTTTCCATATAAAGTATCATGTCATCTGCAAAGAGAGAGTTTGACTTCTTCATTGCCAATTTGGATACCTTTTATTTCTCTTTGTTGTCTGATTGCTGTTACTAGGACTTCTAATACTATGTTGAACAAGAGTGGTGAGAGTCGGCATCCTTGTCATGTTCCTGATCTCAACAGGAAGTCTGTGAGCTTCTTCCCATTGAGGATGATGTTTGCTGTGGGTCTTTCATAGATAGATTTTATAAAGCTCAGAAATGGTCCCTCTAACCCTATACTTTGAAGTGTTTTAATCAGGAACGGATGCTGGATTTTGTCAAATGCTTTTTCTGCATCAATTGAGAGGACCATGTGGTTCTTCTCTCTTCTCTTATTGATTTGTTCTATCACATTGATTGATTTGAGAATGTTGAACCATCTTTGTAACCCAGGGATAAATCCCACCTGGTCATGGTGGATAATCTTTTTAATGTGCTGTTGGAGCCTGTTTGCTAGGATCTTGTTGAGAATCTTAGCATCCATATTCATCAGTGATATTGGTCTGAAATTCTCCTTTTTGGTATGGTCTTTGCCTGGTTTGGGGATCAGGGTAATGCTGGCTTCATAGAAAGAGTCTGGTTTCCTTCTGCTTCAGTTTTTTGAAACAGCTTCAGGAGAATCAAAAGCTTCTGCACAGCAAAGGAAACAGTCAACAAAACAAAGAGGCAACCCATGGAATGGGAGAAGATATTTGTAAGTGACAGTACAGACAAAAGGTTGATATCCAGGATCTATAAAGAACTTCTCAAACTCAACACACACAAAACAGATAATCATATAAAAAAATGGGCAGAAGATATGAACAGACACTTCTCCAATGAAGACATACAAATGGCTATCAGACACATGAAAAAATGTTCACCATCACTAGCCATTAGGGAGATTCAAATTAAAACCACATTGAGATACCACTTCACACCAGTTAGAATGGCCAAAATCAGCAAGACAGGAAACGTGTGTTGGGGAGGATGTGGAGAAAGGGGAACCCTCTTACACTGTTGGTGGGAATGCAAGTTGGTGCAGCCACTTTGGAGAACAGTGTGGAGATTCCTCAAGAAATTAAAAATAGAGCTTCCCTATGACCCTGCAATTGTACTACTGGGTATTTACCCCAAAGATACAGATATAGTGAAAAGAAGTGCCATCTGTACCCCAATGTTTATAGCAGCAATGGCCACGGTCACCAAACTGTGGAAAGAACCAAGATGCCCTTCAATGGACAAATGGATAATGAAGATGTGGTCCATATACACTATGGAGTATTATGCCTCCATCAGAAAGGATGAATACCCAACTTTTGTAGCAACATGGACGGGACTGGAAGAGATTATGCTGAGTGAAATAAGTCAAGCAGACAGAGTCAATTATCATATGGTTTCACTTATTTGCGGAGCATAACAAATAACACGGAGGACATGGGGAGATGGAGAGGAGATGGGAGTTGAGGAAAATTGGGGGGGAGATGAACCATGAGAGACTATGGACTCTGAAAAACAACCTGAGGGTTTTGAAGGGGTGGGGGGTGGGAGGTTGGGGAGCCAGGTGGTGGGTTTTATGGAGGGCACACATTGCATGGAGCACTGGGTGTGGTGCAAAAACTATGAATTCTGTTATGCTGAAAAGAAATAATAAAAAAAAGAGAAGGAAAAGAAACTATAATCAAAATTTAAAAGTCTTCATTTCAAATTCAGAAAGAGAGCAGAATAAGAGAATAAAGTATTGAAAAAAATAGTGGAAGGAGCAAAGGTTTTACATTTTTAAGAGAGGAAACCACACACTTGATGAGGGAAGTGGAAATATTTGATTCGCTGTAGAAAGGACGGACGGCGTATCTAGATTCTCAAAGAAGGGCTTGTCTTTTTTGAAGAAATGCCAATGTGTAAGAAAGATCTAGATGAGTCGTCTAGAAAGCAATTTTTGCCAGGAAAGCGTCTATGAGAAAGCCGATGGAGAGGACAGAGACATCTGAGCCCTGAGCAGTCAGGGACACCAGGCATGAGACCTCGTGGTGTCCCTTTCAGGAGTGGGCAAAATACGATTTATTTGTGAGGGGAATTTCTGGAGAAGAAAATAAAAACCATTGCCTGAAAATCATCCGAAAGCTGTGAGACAGCAGCAGGATAAGACTGCTTATGTATAATTTACAAATGAAATGCTTGCTAAAGACAAGATTTGTCTATAGTTATAAGACTCTGGAGGGTCATGTCGACTGAGTAAGAAATTAGATTGTCCTTCAGGGTACACGGGGGGTGCACTCACGGGGGAAACTGCATCTTCTTCCTGTGGATTCCTGAGACACATGGGAAGGCCTCACAGGGGCCACAGACGCAGGCCCCTGTATGAGTTGCATGGGGGGGCTCTCTCTTACGTCACCGCTCCTGGTGGGAGGCAATGGGCGCAGAAGCACCTTACAATTTGTGAACTTTGTGCAGCAAGAGGTTTACTCGGGCAGCTTACAGTCAAAATAGAAGTTAGGTGACATTCAGGAGTTCACCTGGAAGAGAGGGCAGTCCAGAGGGAATGGGGTCAAGCT
>PISX010020689.1:0-35192 GCA_004024625.1 Mellivora capensis | reverse complement strand
TTCTAATGTTGTTTCGTCTTATGGTGTCACTTATCTCTCGAATTCTCCCCTCGTGGTCCAGTAGCTGTTTGTCCCTCTTTTGCTCAGCTTCTTTATTCTCTGTCATTTGGTCTTCTATATCACTAATTCTTTCTTCTGCCTCATTTATCCTGGCAGTAAGAGCCTCCATTTTTGATTGCACCTCACTAATAGCTTTTTTAATTTCAACTTGGTTAGATTTTAGTTCTTTTATTTCTCCAGAAAGGGCTTTTATATCTCCAGAGAGGGTTTCTGTAATATCTTCTATGCCTTTTTCAAGCCTGGCTAGAACCTTGAGAATTGTCATTCTGAACTCTAGATCTGACATATTCCCAATGTCTGTATTGATTAGGTCCCTAGCCTTTGGTACTGTCTCTTGTTCTTTTTTTTGTGGTGAGTTTTTCTGCCTTGTCATTTTTTCCAGATAAGTTTATATGAAGGAGCAAATAAAATACTAAAAGGGTGGTAAAGACCCTAGGAAAATGCCCTTTAATGAAAAAATTGAATTAACTGCAAGACTAAAGAATCATGGGGAGAAAGCCATGAATTCTGCGCTTTGCTTTCTCCTCCTCTGGAGTTCCGCTGCTCTCCTTGTTAAGTGAACTTGGTCTTGGCTGGATTTCTTTTGATCTTCTGGGGGAGGGGCCTGTTGTAGTGATTCTCAAGTGTCTTTGCCTGAGGCAGAGCTGCATGGCCCTTACCAGGGGCCGGGCTAAGTAATTCCCTCGGTTTCGCTTTCGGTAGCTTTTGTTCCCTGAGTGCTTTCCGTAGAGTCCGGAGGACGGGAATGAAAATGGCAGCCTCCTAGTCTCCGGCTTGGAAGAGCTGAGATTTGGGGTTTCACTCCTCAGAGAAAAGCCCCAGCTACTCCCATCTCCCTCGCCTCTGGCCGCGCTCCGAGCTCACCCATCCTGCGACCGGTTCAAGGTATCCCCGAGCTGAGAGCTCACTCCTAGGCTCTGTCTCTGTGGCCAGCTTCCCGCTCTGATACCTACTAGCTCTGCGACACTCAGACACCCCCAATCCTTCTGTGACCCTGCGGGACCTGGGGCCACGCTGACCCCGTGTGGGCTTCACCCCGGTTTAGCCTCTGGAGCGATGTCCCTCCGTGGAGCAGACTTTTAAAAGTCCCGATTTAGTGCTCCGTTGCTCCGCTGCTTGCCGTGAGTCAGCCCCTCCCCCGCAGTCTATCCTCCCGTTGCTTTTGATTCACTTCTCCGCCAGTCCTACCTTCTAGAAAGTGGCCGATTTTCTGTTTCCAGTATTGCTGTTCTTCCTCTCTTTGATCTCCCGTTGGATTTGTAGGTGTTCGCAATGGTTTGATAAGCTATCTAGCTGATCTCCTGCTACCTGATGTCGTCTCAGCTGCTACTTCTCCGCCATCTTGGGGGCGGGACCTCTTCTCAGCATCTTAAATATTTCACTCCAACTCTTTTCTTGCTTACATTGGTTCTGAGATACCGGATATAATTTTATGTTTGTTTCTCTGTAGGTAAGGTATTTTTCCTCTGACTTTTTTCAAGATATTTTTCTCTATCTTTGATATTCTGATGTGTGAATGTGAATGCTAATGTGTAGATCATTTTGGGATTTATCCTGTTTGCTGTTCCCTGTGTTTCCTGGATATTTGCTTTGTTGTCTGACATTAATTTGGGAGAAATTTACATTATTGCTTCAAATATTATCTCTTTTATTTTTATTTTTTTTTCCTTTCCTTTCCTTTCCTTTCCTTTCCTTTCCTTTCCTTTACTTTCTCTTCTTTTCTTTTCTTTTTCTTCACTTTCTGGTATTCCCTTTACATGTATGTTATACCTTTTGTGCTGGGCCTACAGTTCTTGGATATTCTGTTTGTTTGTTTTAGTCTTTTTTCTCTTTGCCTTTCAGTTTTGGAAGTTTCTATTTTCATACCTTTAAGTACAGAACCTTTTTCTCAGCTGTGTCTATCTTACTAATGAGGCTACCAAAGGCATTTTTTATTTCTGCCCCAGGGTTTTTGATCTTTATCATTTCTTTTTGATTCTTTCTTAGAATGTCTATCTCTCTGCTGTTCATCTGTTCTTGCATAACGACTACTTTTTCTATTAAAGCCCTTGGTATATTAATCATATTTTAAAAAAATTCTTAGTCTCATAATTTCCGACATTCCTTCCATTTCTGACTGTTTCTGATGCTTGTTCAGTATTTTCAAACTGTGATTTTGCCTTTTTTCATGTCTTGTAATTTTTTTCTTCATAGCTAGGTAAAAAGAACTCCTATAAAACAAACAAACAAACAAACAAACAAACAAACACAAAGTTTAGTAAAATGTTGGAAATGTGTAGGGGGAGAGAAAGTGTTCTGTAGAGTCTGATTAGGTCTCAATCCTTTCATGTGCCTGTGCCCCTGGACTATAAACTTCATTAGTGCTTCTCAGTTTTATTTTCTCCTTATAACAGGATGACTAAATGAGACTAGAGTTGATTATTTTTCTTTCCATGGGGAGGGTAAGCTCCAATAAAACTCCAGGAAGTTGAGCTCTAGTAAAATAGTTTCTCCCAAGGGCAGGTTTGCTTATAAGAGAAGTGTACTCTCTTCTCTTTTTCAAACTGATTACTTTTCCCTTCCCCTTCATAAGTGGATTTTTCTCTGATTTTCATAGAGAGGACCTTGTTGAACTCCTAGAGGTAAGCTCATAAAAGCAAAAATATTCCCCTATGACTGGGCCTCCCTGGAGTTTTTAACTCTCAGATTTTTCCACACCAGGTTTCCAACAATTCATCAATTACAATTCAGATGTTCCTACTCCAGCAGTGGTTTTGTTAGAGATTTCTGCTTATGGATTTCTGTACCAGTAAGCTGTGATTCTTTGTGTTCACCTGCCCGTCTAATTCTCAGAGCAGCAGTTTGCCCTGTGACTACTCTGATGAATCTAGAAAAACTTGTTGATTTTTCAGTGTGTTTATTTATTGTTAAGATGGAGTGGTAAGCTTCTGCACAGCAAAGGAGACAGTCAACAAAACAAAGAGGCAGACCACAGAATGGGAGAAGATATTTGCAAATGACAGTACACACAAAAGGTTGATATCCAGGATCTATAAAGAACTTCTCAAACTCAACACACACAAAACAGATAATCATATCAAAAAATGGGCAGAAGATATGAACAGACACTTCTCCAATGAAGACATACAAATGGCTATCAGACACATAAAAAAATGTTCATCATCACTAGCCATCAGGGAGATTCAAATTAAAACCACATTGAGATACCACCTCACACCAGTTAGAATGGCCAAAATTAGCAAGACAGGAAACAACATGTGTTGGAGAGGATGTGGAGAAAGGGGAACCCTCTTACACTGTTAGTGGGAATGCAAGTTGGTGCAGCCACTCTGGAGAACAGTGTGGAGATTCCTCAAGAAGTTAAAAATAGAGCTTCCCTATGACCCTGCAATTGCGCTACTGGGTATTTACCCTAAAGATACAGATGTGGTGAAAAGAAGGGCCATCTGTACCCCAATGTTTATAGCGGCAATGGCCGTGGTCGCCAAACTGTGGAAAGAACCAAGATGCCCATCAACGGATGAATGGATAAGGAAGATGTGGTCCATATACACTATGGAGTATTATACCTCCATCAGAAAGGATGAATACCCAACTTTTGTAGCAACATGGACAGGACTGGAAGAGATTATGCTGAGTGAAATAAGTCAAGCAGAGAGGGTCAATTATCATACGGTTTCACTTATTTGTGGAGCATAACAAATAACACGGAGGACATGGGGAGATGGAGAGGAGAAGGGTGTTGAGGGAAATTGGGGGGGAGATGAACCATGAGAGACTATGGACTCTGACAAACAACCTGAGGGTTTTGAAGGGGCGTGGGGTGGGAGGTTGGGGGAGCCAAGTGGTGTGTATTATGGAGGGCACGCATTGCATGGAGCACTGGGTGTGGTGTAAAACTATGAATTCTGTTATGCTGAAAAGAAATGAAATAAAAGAAAAAAAATTAAAAAAAAAGATTGAGTGGTAACTTATAAATTCTTTACATGCTAGATTGGAGCATATGGAAATTTTCAACTATTGCTTTTTATGGTTAATATTCATTTATGTTTACCTAATATTTACTCTTTTCATTTCTTGGTCTATTTCAAGCATTTTTATGTTTCCATCTGAAATAAGTTTCCTTCTGCTTAAATTATTCCCTTTAGTTTTTCTTTTAGTATAGGACACAGGTGATACATTTTCTGATTTTCTCAGAAATTATTTTTATTTCATTTTCACTTTGAATATAGTTTTAGCTGGAGATAGAATCAAAGGTGAGAATTGTTTTCCTTTAGGGTTGTAATTATATTATTTTTTTAAGCTTCTCAACTATTTTGTCAGCTTTGTTAATTCCATGTTAAATACAGTATAACTTCTTTTTCTCTGGCTGCTATTAAGATTTCCTTTTTGTTTTGATTTTTACTAGTTTTACTATGACATGCCTAAATGTGATTTTGTTTATATTTATCTTATTTGGTTTGTAGAGCTTTTTAAATTGATGGATTAAATTTCTTCATTAGTATGTAAAAATTTCAATCACTGAATCTTTAAATATTGCCACTATTCCATTTGCTCTCTCTTCTCCTTCTGAATCTCCAGTTACATATATTTTAGAAATTTTCTTTCTTTTGGAATAACTTCTGTGAAAATTTCCAAATATTTGTGGTATTTGGTAGGTACTTTAGTCACTAATACATAATTTAATAACATTGTCAGCAGAAAATAATCTATATGATTATGATGTTTTGCTATTTGTTGTCAATTATTGCTTATAATTTAAATACAGTTTTGTAAGTGATATATGTAGTATGCTAAAAATGTGTATATGGAAATTGCAAGGTATGGAGTTCTGTATATTTTCATTTGATTTTGTTTGTTTAAATCTCTTACAGCATGCTGATTATTTCCATTCCTCAATTTATTTATTTTTGAGAGAGAAGTCTTACAATCTTCTGTTTTGATTTAAGATTTGTAATCATTTTTCTTGTAGTTCTGTAAACTTCACTTATATATTTTAATGTTACATTACCTGGGGAATACAAATGTAAAACAATGATGTTTTAATTCTATCATTTCTTCTATAAGTTGTTCTTTTGTAATGTTGGACTTTTTCCTACTTATTGGAACTACTTACTTACTATGAAATATAGTTCCTAATGGAAAAGATGACGTATGTTTACTTCTTTTATTTAGTTACCAATTTTACAGATCAATCAACAATTGATCAAATGTCGACCTATACATTTTTTTCTGGCTTTATTGTTTTTGAATACTAATTCTTGGTCATTTCAAGATTATTTTATTTTATTACAGTTATTCTTTTGGTACTCAACTTTGGTCAGAGAGGGATCCTTAAAACTGTTTGCTTGCTGTTTTAATGTTACCCCATTAATTTTAAAGACACATTGATTTCTGGCACAACAAAATGCCTAAGCATCACATAATACCTTTTTTCCCTTGACCAGGAATTAGACAGTGCTCCAAGGAGCTCTTATTCCTGTTAGTTTTTCCAAGATTTTTTTTCTTCAATTATTTTTTTTCTATTTTTCTCAAGATACATATTCATTTTAAACAAAACTAGATTATGTATTTAACACACATAGATTTAGGTAACATACATAGATTTAGGTAAAGAGAATTCTGGTGTCATTCAATATTATAAAATGAGGACATTTACCCCAAAATTTAATCTATCAAATTAAATGTCTGCCTTTTAACTATAGTTTAACTATAATGTAAACTTCATGTTACTGAACTTCTGGATGTTAAACTCGAGAAGCCCAAGATTATACAGAAAGTTAGTCTAGTGATGAGATTAATTTTGCATCAGTAAGCATCATGACGGAAAAATAATAAGGGTGTGTACAAATAGCCTGTATTTATTTTTAATTATTTGTCTGGCTGCTTTTATGTTTAATGTGCTGTTTTACATTTTAGAGAACTGAAAGGAACAAGAAAATCACTTAACTAATTTTTTCACAATCATATATCTTGTGCTTTTATGAATATGGCATCCAACCTATTCATATTTTAAGAGCAACATCAGCTATTTCATAGAAACATTTTGTTAACTTTCCTCACATAGGAACAGAGGTTCCATTTTTATTTTTCCATTAGATATTAGTTTTACTTTAAGTTTTACTTAAATTGCAGTTAGTTAACATACAGTGTAATTTTAATTTCAGGTGTACAATATAGCGATTGAGCATTTCCATACCAACCTGGTGCTCATCACAGCAAGTGCACTCTGTAATCCACATCACCTATTTCACCCATTCTCTTGCCCACCTCCACGCGTCATCATCAGTTTGTTCTCCGTAGAGTGCATTTCTTGGTTTGCCTCTCTCACTCTTTTTTTTCTTTGCTCATTTGTTTTGTTTCTTAATCTCGCATGTGAGTTAAATCATATGGTATTTGTCTTTCTCTGACTGACTTTATTTCACTTCACATAACACTCTCTAGCTTCTCCCATGTTGTTGCAAATGGTAAGATTTCATTCTTTTTATCGATGAGTAACGTTCATTGTGTTTATGTACCACATCTTCCTTATCCATTTCTCAGTCACATGAAAAGATGCTCAACATCACTGATCATCAAATGCAAATCAAAAGCACAATGAAATATCACTTTGCACCTGTCAGAATGGCTAAAAATCTACAACGCAAGAAACAACAGGTGTTGGCTAGGACGTAGACAAAGGGGAAACCTCTTGCCCTGTGGGTGGGAATGCAAACTGATACCATCACTGTGGAAAACAGTATGGTGGCTCCTCAAAAAGTTAAAAATAAAACTACCCTACAATCCTACAATCCAGCAATTGCACTACTAGGTATTTACCCAAACAATAAAAAACACTGACTCAAAGGCATACATGCACCCCAATGTTTATAGCAACATTGCTAATAATAGCCAAATTATAGAAAAAGCTCAAGTGTTTAAATGTCCCATTTTTAGATTAGCAAGAACAATGAGTATCTGACTTGAATTTTAGATGCAAAATTGGGAAATTTCAAATAAAAATACTAAAATGCTGTGTTTTGAATTATTTGTGTATTGAAAAAAATTCCCCTTGAATATATGAAAGAATTTATTCCATTCTAACATTCTCCTCTAATCTAATCTTTTTAAAGCACTTGGAGTTATATATGTTTTCTTTATACCTGGGTTATTACCTGCAATTTGCATTAATGTGTTACATTTGCCTGTATTGTGCCTACATAAAAACAAATGACAATACCTTAGCATTTTGATTTTCTTTACAAAATTAGGACATGCTACAGGAATTAGTCATTATTTGCATTTAGCTAATGTGAAATAATAGGCTTATAATGAAGCTATTACTCTTCCTTTGGTCACAACAGAAGTGCATTTTTCTTTTCCAAATAATCATTTTAGTGGCAATACTTGTTCTCCATTAGTCTGTGAGCTCATATTTAAACAAAAAAAGTGATAATTAAAAGAGTCTTAAGTCTGGATTTTTGTCTTCTTAAAACATTCTTCTCTTTCAATCTCTAAATGTCTGGACAATTATGCATTGTGGAGTATAGGAGGAACAAATTAGAAAAAGAAATATATATTCAACAAGTATTTAGTAATTATCACATGAAAGGTTCAAGGAAAGAAAAAGATTTTAAAAAGTGGTACAAAGTAGGAAAAATCATACAATCAGCATCATATATGCATGCAAAAGCTCAATCTAAATGTGGACAAACTCCTCATTTTTCTCACTTTGGTATATGGGACCATTTTCTTTCTTTTTTTTTTCAAGATTTTATTTATTTGTTTGTCAGAGAGAGAGCACAAGCAGCGGGAGCAGCAGGCGGAGGGAGAAGCATGTTCCCTGCTGTGTAGGGAACGTGATTTGGTACTCAGTCCCACTTGGGATCGTGACCTGAGCTCAAGGCAGATGCTTAATCAGCTGAGCCACCCAGCCATCCCATGGCACCATTTTCTACCTGAAAGCCCATATAAGAAATTTGAAAAAGACCATTGATATGTCAGTCTCCTTTACTCACTAATATGGGATAAATCTGTTGGTTCTAAAGCTCTTCATCCTTCCTCTCCATATAAAGTTCAAATTCTTATTTTTTTCTACAGGAGAATGGCTACAACAACGCTGATAGCTCTAGCTTTGCCCTATTCAAATCCGCTTCTGTTCCCTTTTCCGTGATTTTTTTTTTAATAAAGATTTTATTTACTTATTTGAGAGAGAAAGAGTGAGAGAGATCATGAAAGGGGAGAAGGTCAGAGGGAGAAGCAGACTCTCCGTGGAGCTGGGAGCCCCATATGGGACTCGATGCCAGGACTCAGGGATCATGACTTGAACTGAAGGCAGTTGTTTAACCAACTGAGCCACCCAGGTGCCCACTGTGGATTTCTTTTTTCTTTTCTTTCTGTTTTTTTTTTTTTTTTTCAAATAAAAAATCTATTCCTGTATTTCCCCTACCTAAGACTTTGTAATGAGGCAGTAATTCATGAGTTTGCTCAGCTTTCCTCTTCAATGTTATTTCCCTCCAGTTCCTTTTTTATCCACATTACTAGAGTATTCACTACAACTATATTAAATAGTTTGTGGTTTCCTACATACCTCTCTGCTTGAATGAAATGACCTCCCCTCAATATCTCTACCACCAGCTACCTCCTACAAGTCCTTCAAGAATTAGTTCATGTGCTGCCAGAAAGTTTAGATAGGAAATACTACTAAATTCCCCCAGTATGCTGTGTAATAAGTACTGCTTCAGTTATTGCAAATAAAATGGGAAACACAAGAGATAGGGTCCTTGTCCAGTGGTGGGAGACAGAAGGGAGAAATGAACAAATAAGTATAAAATAATCATGCATTTTGATTAATATTCTGAAGGAAACAGAATACTAAAATAAACATAATGATAATGAAGGTGCAGACAGGTGATGTGCTTTGGACAGAATGGTCAGGAAGAGATGACATTTTAGCTGATATCTGAAAGATAAGAAAAGAGCCAGTCAAACAAACAGTTAAAAAAAAAAAAAAGAATGTTCTGAGAAGAGAGAGGAAAATCATGCATAAACCTTGAGTCCTGTTGGGCTCAAGTTGGGCAATAGAGAGCTGAGAAGTAGAAAATGCAGAATTGCCCACTTGTTCTGACCACAATTCTATTGGAAAATCCCAATATCTCCTTATTTTAGCTTAGCGAGATGGTCCAAGTGGCATGACCCCTATATTTTTCATGACTCTTATGGCCTCACACACTAGATTCCCCAGAAGATACTCTTTATACTCTAAGAAATTTTAAAGCCCTATCAGCAGAGCTTCTCCTGGAAGCCTTGTCTAATAGGGACAGTGACTCTTTCTTGCACATCTAGTTTAACGCCTGCTATTCAGGTTTTTAAAACTATATATTCCTTTCCAGATGGTAAAGTTTATATGGAAAAATAAAATTATGAACACACAAACATTATTCTGGAGGGTGATAGTGATGTGATTTGGTAGCAATGCATAACCTCTAAGGGACCAATAATATTTTACTTTTAACCTTGGTAGCAAGTCCCATGACATTCATATATTATACCTTAAAAACTTACATATATATTTTAGAGTTTTTAAAAACACATATGAGTGTCTCAGTCCATTTTGATTGCTATAACAAAATTACCATAGACTGGGTGGCTTCAAAAACAAACATTTACTTCTCACAAGATCCAAGCTCAAGGTGCTGGCAGATTCAATGTCTGGTGAGGGCTCACTTCCTGATTCATAGATGACTCTTTTCTCATTGTACCTAACATGAGAGAGAACAAAAAGAGATCCCTGGGGTCTCTTTTATAAGGGCACTATCCCATTCATTATGGTTCCATCTTTAAGACCTAATTACCTCCCTAAGGCCTTATCTCCTAATACTACCACCTTGAGGGTTAAGATTTCAACATACGAGTTTTGGAGGGGACACATTCAATCCATGACAATAATATATGAAACAATTATTTAATTTAAATAATTTAATTTAAAATAATTTAGTATTAGCAAATATGAAAAAATAGGTCTATTTGTATGCCGCTGGTAAAATATCATGTTCAGATAATACTGGACAAAAGTATGTTGTACAAAGTGTTTCTATTTAAAATAATTAACAGGACAGTGTTTGGCCCTGACCACTGAGAACATATAGGTGTGTGGGTGCATATATATATATATTCTAAGGAATATACCTTAGATAAACTTCACATACGTGCATAAGTAAATATGCAGAAGTCTTTTTGTTGTATTTGAAGTGGAAGGCTGTTGTTTATTTGAAACAGTAAGGTTTGATATCTAAATATTCATCAGTAGGAAAATGGATAAATAAAACCTAGGTATATTATTATGCAATTGTTAAACTAAATCAACTAGATTACATGTTGGATTGGAAAATGAAAGTCATAGACTCATTTACCCAGAATGATACCACTTATGCAGATCAACACATAATTAACTAATATTAATTATGGCTTATAGATAATATATATGTACTAAAATAATTAAAAACCACTGTCTTGCAGAATGCAGTCCAAGTTCATGATAGTCTTTGTCTCTGGAGAGGGAATAAGGTGACCAAGAATCAAAACAGGAAAATTCAATGTTATCTGTAAGGTTTGCTCCTTTTATATTAAAAAAGAAATTAGGTAAATATGCCAAGGTGTTAACCTTTGTTACATCTTGGAGGTTTGCTGTGTGTATTTGGATACATTTTTGAAACAAGCAAATAAATTAAGAGGATCATCTAAAACTGAGAGTTAAAACATTAAAAGGGTCATTTTAGAAGCATGACAGAATGAGAGGAAAACGATGGTATTATGCTAAGCAAGCAATGACAAGAAGCGCTAAACCTGGGAAGTAAAAAGATAAAAAATACAGTGTACACTTTGAGAGAATGTGCTCATTCTTGGAGGTCTAGACACTGATTTGAACGGGGTTGTTCCTAAAGCATAGAAGCTAACAGCCTGTGAGACAAGTGTGAGGCTTTGAAATTAGACAGAAGGATTTGAATCCTGCTCCAAAATTGTTAGTTGTGATCTCAGCTGAATTTCTTCACTTCAAAGACTATACTTAACCTATATGTCACATGGGGATACAATCATGTTATGGATGTGTGTGTTTTGTTGTTTTTGTTTTTGTTTTTGTTTTTAGGTTAAAGCAGAGAAAATCTCCAGAGTTTAGTGAGTTCTAAGGCCTTCAAGTTTTACTATTTATTGTTCAAAACTAAAAACCATTGATTTTCATTTTACATAGTTAAATGCATATTATGTGAGTCACATTTATACTGATCCATCCAATAGTTACAAGACCTACAGAAGACTGTCCTTAGTGCACAGTTCAAATGTATTTTTTTTTCTTCACAAATGGCTCAAACTATGTAGCATGGTTCAACTTAATAGTCCTTTGTTGAAAGTCATCCATTTTTTTTTTCTGTGACATTGTATACTTTGATGAGACAATGTATCAGGATGCCCACTATTGGTATCCCTCCTAAAACAATAGTCCCATCTGTGGTCCCTTTTATTATCACACAGACAAAGCAGTGTGCAACATTCAGTAACTGGCTAACCAGCCATAGTCTCTGCAATGCACTCATTCAGAGCTCCTAAGATGCACAGATGGATACATTGCTGTGATAATATTTGGACTGTGTTCCTCTCAGATGAACTGGAAAGTTGCCTTACTCATTGGAACCCAGAGAGCCATTCACTCTTATTCCGTGTCTGCACTATTAGCTCATATTCCAGAACCAGCCTATGCTTTGGCCTGCAGTGTACAATAACTTGTGTTTTAGATGCAAGTTCCTGCTGTCACTTGGTTGAACAAAGTGTAACAAAAGAACAAATGCAGCCTATTATAACTCCTTGTACACAGTTGACTATGTTTATGACAATAACTAGTGAATTGCATTTTTAGCTCAACAAAGTGATGACACAAATATAAAAATACAGAAGGCTGATTAGATTATTTATGGTTTAGGGAGCTGTTTATATTAAATCAAAAAGATAACCAATAACAGCAATCCTGGACCACAAAATCCAGTAATGTATTTTATACAAAAAAACTAATATGTTAGCATATCTACCATAGCAAATGTGAATACAGTCATAATATCATCTCACCTAACCATGTTAGAGTGTGAATCCATATAAATAAGCTTTACTGAATTTGGTTAAACAGGAAGTGTTTCATATTATGCACATTAGTGTATTATGCCTTGTTAGTAAAATGCAACCTCAGGTCAGATAGGCATGGTGGTCATTTAATTCTTTCTTTACTGAAGTTATCAATTCTAGAATATCATCTAGGGTACATGAAATGACAAGTTACTCTCAGATAACAAAGCACAGTAATTCAGTCACAGTTTACTGAGAAAAACATACATGTGTTAAGAGATTGTATGATAAGACATAAATTATCCCAGAGCAGAGATTTTCAAACTGTTCTCCTGAGTCCGGGGAGAAGTGTGTTTGTTATCGGAGTGGGCAGCTTTAACCACAGCAAGTCCAGACCAAAGGCAGTGATATTTTGGATTATATTTAAACTTTCATGTGAAGACTGGGCATCATTGCTCAACAGTACCAAGCCACATAAAAAGTATTTTAGGTATAATTAACCTCGCACCCATCGCTCTTTCTAACAAAGTACAAACAAATGGCAATACTCAGGGAAATTGGAAAACTGATGCAAAAATTTATATTATGCAAAAATTGCAAAAGAATGGCCATATTTTTCAAAAATAAAGTGTAAAGAAGTAATAGTAGTAAGCAACATTTGTAGACTGTTTATGACATGATACTGATGTACTAATTTTACATATATTAAATAAGTTATTTATAGCAGTCAATAATAATCCTATAATCATAGCAATTGTACAATGATGATAATAATCCTATATTCTTACTGATCTTACAGATAAGATATGTGAGATACAGAAAGTTCAACTGACATATCAGTAGGCAGAAAGCACTAAGGCCAGGTTTGGCTTTGGGGTCTCTATTTTTAACCATTACACCACTTGTATAAGACAAGGAGTGGAGTTCTGACATATCTTGAATATATCATGAAGCTAAAATAGAACAATATTGTTTCAGAAACCTATGAGTTATATTGAATCAGGAGAATGAAATTCAATTTGATTTTACTTTCCCTATTAATTTCAAATTCAGTCTTTTTATATATTAAATGTAAAGACAGATATTGTCTGTTTTCATTCTCCTGATTCAATATAATTCATAGATTTCTGAAACAAATATATATATTCAAATACATATATTTGAATATGTAATTCAAATACATATATTTGAATATGTAATTCAAATATATTAAATTGTGAGAATTTAATATATGTAAAAAGACTGAATTTGAAATTAATAGGGAAAGTAAAATCAAGTATCAAATGAAATAGGGATGGACATGTATTTGAAAGCAAAATTTTATTTCAATAGCTACTTCATACTATAAAAATTACTCATATTAAGATCTAAATTTTTTAAAAAGTAAAAGAAGCTGTAGAAGGGTATTTTTAGAATGTAGGGATAGGGAAAACTTCCTAAACAAAATGCCAAACAGAATATGTGGAGAAAAGATTAGAAGAATTCACTGCACAGAACTTAAAATTCTTAATAGACACCACAAACAAAGGTCAACACAGGATGAATGTACTTTTTCAGTTTAGATGCAACAAACCACCAATACTCATAGTACACAGGAAGCTTTTAAGACCCAACAAGAAAATGACAATAAATAAATTGTCACGTGATAAACATAGGTATTTTACAGAAAATAAGTACAGATGACCAATATCTACATTAGTAAAAGTTTAACCTCACCAGTAATTTATAAAACCCAAATTAAATAAAAATGATACACAGAAATTGGATAAAACTTAAAGGGTTAATACTCAGTATTAAAGAATTTATGGGCAAATAGGACTCACACTGTTGAAGGGAATGGTAGATTATTCAGATTTTTTGAGAGTGATTTGAGGGCGTCAAACAGTATTTAAATTGCTTACATCTTTTGATCTAATAATTCTACTTTTAGAAACTGTGCCAACAGAAATGCTCGAACAAGCTTTAAAAATACAGGTATAAGAAAGGTTAATAACATATTGTTTATAATATTGAAAAAATCAAAACTACTTAAATATCCATCAATGTCTATAAAATACTCTGATATTATTCAGAGGCGTGAAATAGTAATATACAAGATGTAGTAAGTGAAAACACCCAGTTACAGAATAACAGATGTGGTCCCAGTTTTGTAAAAATAAAACTATGTATGTTTAAGTAAAATAAAACATAAGCATATTTTTTTGAACACATTTCAGAGCATGTCGGAGACACCTGGCTCTTTTGTGTAGTACAAAGATATGTTCTTAAATAATCTTATTTTGTATTTTAAGTCATTTTATACTTAAGCCATAGTCCCTATTCAGGTTTCATCAATTTCTCCCAAAATGTCCTTTATAGCTCTTTTTTTCTTGGACCAGGATTCAACCCAGGATACTTAATACATTCAAGTAACCACATTTCTGCGGTCTCATTTAAGTGGGAAAATTTTTTTAGTTTTTCTTTGTGTTTCTTAATTATGACATTTTTGAAAAGTGCAGGTCAGTTATTTTGTAGAATTTCCCTCGCTTTGAGCTTGTCTGTCATTTGATTCAAGCTGCAAAATTTTGGCAAGAATACCACTGCCCTTATGTTGGATCTTCAGTGCATCCCACCAAGACACACTTGGTGGTTTTGGTATTGTTGTTTGTTTCCATATTGGTGATGTTAATTTTGATTCACTCATTTTTACCTATCATCAAATTCTATGGCTTCCTCAGAGGTAACTAGCTCATAGTCTGTGAGAGATTCTTCTTCTTCTTTTTTTTTTTTTTAAGATTTTATTTATTTGACAGACAGAGATCACAAGTAGGCAGAGAGGTAGGCAGAGAGAGGAGGAAGTAGGCTCCCCGCTGAGCAGAGAGCCCGATTTGGGGCTCGATCCCAGAACCCTGGGATCATGACCTGAGCGGAAGGCAGAGGCTTTATTTAACCCACTGAGCCACCCAGGCACCCCCTTTGGGAGCTTCTTAAGGGAGAGGCTGTGACTTCTATATGTATTTCTATGTTCTGGTACTGGCAGTCATACCATACCTATATTTAGCATCCACCATACCTATGAACAATACACTTGTCCTGGTGTTCAGTAGTGAATTTTTTTCTGGCATTAACTATAGCTATGCTCTATTTGAATTTTAAATCATTGCAAAAAATAAAGAAACTAAGTGATATCCCTGAAAATTTTAGAGATGTTGTTTCAGGCCACCCATTTCTGATGCTGAAAGTGATTTATTCAAATAACATTTCCAATGGTACATAAAAACATTATATTTAATGTAATTAACCCATGCATAGGTAAAGATCTCTTACTTGCTGGATTTGTCCCACTGCAGATAGTTATAAATGAGCAAAAAGAATTTCTTGTTTCTGAAATATGCCTTAGAGGATCCAATTTCCTATAATTATTGGTTAATACTTATTTACCTTATGTCAAAATAAAAGGTCAATTTTATTAAACAAGTGGAACCAAACAGACAAACAAAGGCAATAAATAAGTCATTTAGCATTTTGTGGACAGAAATTGGGCTGATTAATTTTTAAATTTTTACATGATACTGATGTAATCATAAATACTACCCAGAAGTACTCTACATCTTTATAGGACTAGGGATCTTTTAGGTCTTTAAATTTTACTGAGGTTAGAAACTTGATACTATCAAGTCAAAAGTAGGTTGCATTAAATCTTATTTGAGAAAAGCCATCTTCTTAAAGGATGGCTAATTTTAACTTAATTTCAATCAATATTTCAGATGTATCAAAGCCACTATGGAATACTACTTTTTTTTTCTATCACTTAAATTCCTGTTTATGACCATAGCAACAGCACGATTTAGTGGTTAAGAGTTTTTACTGTGGAGACAGACCTAGTTTGATTCTGGCCCTGTCATGTGCCAACTGTGCCATGCCTTATTGCTTAATTATATATGTGGATTGAACATATGCAGCATGAAGATAATACTGATAGCCCCCTATAGTACTACCACTAAGAAAACACAGATCCAGCCAGTTTGCTGAGCTTTTTGACCAAATCTCGCCCTCAGTATTGATATTCTGGGAATATTTAATACTTAGTTTTGCCAGTTTTGAAACAAGGAGATGCACAATAGTTAGAGGTCAGTTACAGTCTTTAGGAGGAAGAGATGGAGAATGATCTTTTGTTTACTCTATATTTTTTATAGGTTGTCATATATGACCATATGAAGTTAGTTATATTTAGTTCTCAGTTTGGGTTTGACTATTGCATATAATTCCCTTTGTTCCTATAGAAAATGGCTAGATTATAGACCCCTGTAATTTTTTTCATTTTTTAAATAAAAATGTTTGGTCATGGTAAAACTCTATAAACCTTACTTTTGTAGTGAAAATATAGGCAGGTAGAATTTTGTTCTTTAACCACTAGCAGCATTAATATTCTTTAACTGCTAGTACATCATGGGCACCTATCAATCAGAATGGACATCTGACCAGTTATATAAGATACTGGTCCTTTCACACTATGATATATATTGCCTATAGGCAAGAATAAAAATTTTGTTTGATATCCATTTATATCAATCCCATTGCTTTTTAGTACTGCAACACAGGCTATTCCAAAATCTACCAACTCCTCAACAGTAGGATAAAAAACTATGGGAAGTACACCTGAGTAAAATAAAATAGAAGCTAATGCATTTTTGTGTTATTACATATATTTACATCTTTAATTTTCTGTCTTTCTGGATATTGAGATCATGTGGAAAACCATGGACTTCAAAATAGAAGAATGCCTTTAAACATTATACTTGAGTTTTACCTTTTTTTTTTTAATCCCGTTTTCTTTCTGCTGAAGGATAGACTTCCAAAATTACTACTTTTGCTTACGAGTTACTTGAGACAGTTGAATCTGAATGAATAGATTCTGTTCAATAGTGTGTCTTGGAAGTTTGACTCAATTGACCACTTGTCTAGCAATGCACTAAGATTAAACATTTTAAACTTGAAGACTACATTAATCTCAAAATGAATTTGTCCTGAGAGAATTCTTGTTTCCTCTCTTTACTCTTCCCCCTGCCCAGTTTACTCAATGTAGGTATATGGTATTAGTATTCACCCATTTGCTCAGGCAAAAAGACCGAGTCATCCTGTTTCCTTTTATATGCCACATCCCATCCAATCCAACAACATTTCTTAAGGCTCTAATTCCACATCTGAATACATGGCACTAACTCTGCTACTAGAAGCTGAGTTCAAGAAAAATTATTTGTCAGTGGGGTATAAGCAGTAACTTCTAGTTGGTCTTCCTGTTTAAACTTTTGTCTTTGATCCAATCTCTGCAGAGTTCAATTTAATATTCTGCGAACATTAAGCATATTATCCCACTCCTTTCCTTGGAAATAGTCAATAAATGCTGCTCATGTTCCACTTTGCAGGAGAGAGTACTAGTTTGTTTCTATCGTTCTGGAATGATTATTAATAGAATCTTTTTTCACTGTCAAAAGTGTCCTGGTTTGGATGACAAGTTTATATTTACCATACTTCAGTGGTTTCCCATTGCAATTCAAGTCAAGTACAATATATCCCCATCCTCTTAGCCTAGAAGACCTGACCCAATTGACTTCTGCCTACTTCACTGACTTCATTTCCAGCCTCCCTTCCCTTCATTTGATAAATACCAGGAACAATGGTTTTTCCATACTTCAAATAGGATCAAAGTAGTCCTTACTTGGGGTCTTCTTGATTTTCTCTCTGCCTAGGATGCTTTTCTACTAGATTTTTACATGACTGGCTCCTCAGAAAAGACCTTTTTAACCACTGTCTTTCTAATCATTAATCAATATTTTTCCCAGAGTTTTGGTTTAAACTTTTATTGAATATATCCTATGTATTTGTTTACGTAACTGTCATTTTTAATTTAATACATTTTATTTACCTTTTTTGGTCTATACTTCAGTTTTCTGAGTGTAGTTTACTAAAATGTGGCTATCAAAGGCAGTTGGAGCTTTACCTCTAGAGCTTAACCTTAAAACAGTTCTTAGCACAGAGCAGCTATGCCACAAATATTTGTTGATTATGTGGATTAGTTGTAGATACTCAGAATCATTAATATGGGATGACTTTAGTTTAGAAAGTTACTGCAGAATACACTGATGCTTTCTGATAATAATACCATTTACTTACATTCAGAATACACTGAAGCAAATATTCCACGAATGAGTCAATGAATTTTAGGCCATAAGAATATATAGTTGGAACTAAATAGAACCTGATAAAACTTTGCTAAAGATAAAAATGTGACAGTGCTTCCTTTTAATCAATTTTTTTAAAAAGATTTATTTATTTGACAGACAGAGATCATAAGTAGGCAGAGAGGCAGGCAGAGAGAGAGGAGGAAGCAGGCTCCCCACTGAGCAGAGAGCCCGATGCGGGGCTCGATCCCAGGACCCTGAGATCATGACCTGACCCACTGAGCCACCCAGGCGCCCCCTTTTAATAAATTTTTAACTTAAATCTCTAGGCTTGTCATGGCTGTATGTTCATCTAGTATATAAAATACTGCTGGGATTGAATAAATCAAATTCATTTTTCACTATCTTTTGATTCTTTTTTAAACTTTTATTTTATCAACTAACACTCAGAGAAGACAAAATCAAGTTCTTGTAAATTGGGTATTACACAACTTTACAATAATCCTTAACCAAGTACACAGAATATATTCATTTCTGTTAACAAACAATTTTTCTTTTTCTACAGCTTAATGAAATCCAAAGTACTTATGGAAAACAGAGTTACAGACAAATTATGTGATGGAGTAGACATGAGAAACCAGGAAGAACTGGTTTCCTTTATTCCCCTAATAATTTGTAGTTTTTTATTATTAATTTTTTTTATTAACACATAATGTATTGTTTCAGGGGTATGGATCTGTGATTCATCAGTCTTATACAATTCACTGGTTTCATAAGCCAGATTTCTGCAACTTGGATAAAATACTTCATTGAAATCCATGACATGGAGGCTCTCTTTGCCTGAGCAGATGCAGCCTCAGGGTGTATATTGAAAGTATCTACATACAGCCAGTGACCTTTGTGGGATAACTTTTTTTCTTTCTTTTTTTTTTTTTAAGATTTTATTTATTTATTTGACAGAGGTCACAAGTAGGCAGAGAGGCCGGCAGAGAGAGAGGAGGAAGCAGGCTCCCCACTGAGCAGAGACCCTGATGTGGGGCTCGATCCCAGGACCCTGAGATCAGGACCCAAGCTGAAGGCAGAGGCTTTAACGCACTGAGCCACCCAGGCGCCCCTGTGGGATAACTTTTGTAAAGTACTTACAAAGTGTCTGGCAAAATTAATTTGAAGTTCTTTATTCTTTTCCTTGTTGCCTTCAGTTAAATTCAGCTCAACACATTTATAGGGAATCTGTCATGTTTTAGCCTGATGCTAAATGCTAGAGACTACAAGATGAAGAGAATTTTATTCCAGTCCTAAGGGATGGCTATTATTATAAACTTAACACTTAACATAACTCTATGGACTATATATCTTATTGAAGACTTAACTGACATCAGTGGAGTCTCATTCCCAGTCTTTAGCTAGGGAAAACGTAGTACAGAACATTAAATCAACTTCCTTTCTAGAATTTCTTTTAGGTTTAAATCACAAGGCAGTCTTAATATTCATTTATTGATTAGTCCTTTATTACAACAAAGGACTAGATCAGAAAGATTGAAAAGAAGACAATAAAAAGCTAAATTATTCATAGTGAATGTGTTGTCTTAGTGGGCAGCCAACCATAAGCATGATTTTGAAGTCTGGAAATAATGGATTCCATGCAAAGCAGCATTTTTTATTACTTGAGAAGTGAGAATAATCTACTCTGCTTCATGATTGAAGTTTTATCTATAGAGCTCCAAATAATAGGTTGAAAACATAAGGCAGTCATGCAGTTATTTCTTAAGATGTAGATTTTAACATTGTGGAAAGCAGCAATTTGGATACCTGACAAAACTTTAAAGACTCTGAAATTAAAATTGGAAGCAACATTAGATATCTTCTATTCTAACAGATAATTTTGCAACCTACATAGCTTAACCAAACTTTCCAAGATTCAATTTTTAAATAGTAATAGATTTTTAGCTAGAACTCAAACACTAGCTGCTCATTGTTTTTTAATTTTAATTTATTTATTTTTATCACTTCAAGCTCACTTTTTAGTTTTATCTGTATTTGTATTGTCATATAGACCTCACCTGCAGGTGAGAGGCTAAAATTCTTGGAAGGAAAGTTGTTGACTTTAATGAGATATGCATTTGACAGATATTAGTAGATATTTAGTGGCTGATTTTTTCTTTAAATATCTTGGTTGTTTTAATTCTAAATGTATTGGGTGCAAGGCATCTTATATGAATTAGAAGTATCTTCATTTCTTACAACATAGTGAATGTGTCAATAATGAGAAAAATAGGAACAAAAATACCACATTTTCTCCAAATTCCTTTCTTTCTCCCTAAACTTCACAGTCAAATTAGAATTGTATTTGTTGCTTTATATTTTTCTTGATGAACCAGGAAGAAATTTATGACTAAGTTTTGTCAGTCCTCTTGCAGTGAGAATGGAAAAACCAATTTTACTCTCCTGATTTCAGTACTTAAAACTATTGCTTTTCTGTTTAGTCCTGGATGCAACTCAGATATCCACGAAGCAAAAGAAGTATTATTCAACCCTGATTTTGCAGAATTCGGGCCAACATAATGACAAGGACGTCTATAGATGGAGAATGAAGGTATTAGCATGACACATCTAAAATACAGCTTCTGATTCTCTTCATTAATATTCCATAATTGGCTTAATAAATGAGGATGGAAAGCGAAGGAGCAGAGCATGTTTCCTTAAGAAGAGCAAAATTCACAAAACAGAGTCAGTAAAAGATGAGCCCATGGTTCCCTAATTTCAATTCAGTGATCCTTCCTTTAATTGGAATGAGAGGAAACCTTTTCCAGGAGCTACAGGTACAAAAACATTCATGCTGGTACTCAACAAGCCAGTGATTCAATCCCAGGTGAGCTGAGGTGAGAAGCAGGAATAGGAAGGGAAGGTTTCTGCAACACATTTAGGTCCTTAATCTGGTTCTCAGCTTTTAAACTTATTTTCTGAAATATATTCTAGTCACCAGTGGATGAGAATTTCCAGTGATTCCCATTTTCTTCTTTCTTTTTGGTCCTTTTCTTGTTTTCTCTCTTTCCTTCCTTCTTTCTTTTCCTTTTTTCCTGCTTTTTAAAATATATTATTTATTATATACATAAAATTCACCATTTTAGTGATTTTTTGGTGTACATTTCTGTAACATTAAATGAATTCACATGGCAGCACAATCATCCATCTTCACCATCACCACCATCTATCTCCAAAACTTCTTCACAATCCCCAATAGGAACTCTGTACCCATTAAACACTTACTGTCCATTCTCTTCTCCAAGCCCCCGGGAATGATCATTTTACTTGATCCCCATTTTCAATAACACATCGTTATCAGACTTCTTAATTCTAAAGTTTTGCTGGTCTAGTTGATGCTAAATATCATTTTTTGTTATCATGTGTTCCATTTTTTCAATGTGATTGAGCACACTTTCATAAGTTCACTGGGGCCATGTTTTCATTTTTGTGAAATAATTTAAAAGTATATATATATTAGCTTTATTGAGATATAATTCATTATGATACAACTCATCTATTCAAGTATACAATTCAATTCAATGATTATGGCATATTCAGAGTTGTGTGGTCATCATTCTGATCAGTTTTAGAACATTTTAATCACTCTAAAAGAAACTATACTCATTAACTATAACTCCACAGTTCCTCCTATGCCCCCAGCCCTAAACAATCACTAAACTATATTCTATCTCTATAAAGTTTCCTATTCTGGACATTTCATATAAATACAATTATAAAATATATGGTCTTTTGTGACGGGATTCTTCATTTAGCATAATGTTTTCAAGGTTCACCCATGTAATAGTATATATTAGTACATCCTTGCTTTTTTCTGCAGAATTATTTTCTATTGTGTGGATATACTACACTTTGTTTATCTGTTGTTAATACTTGTTATTATCTTGTTTTTTAAATTATATCCACTAGTATTTCATTGTGGGTTTGATTTGAGTTGTTTTTATTACTAACAGTGTTGAATTTTGAACAAAAGTATTTTACCTCATAGGTGATAGTAACAAAAGTAAGAGAGTAGAAAAGTAAGGCAGGCAGGAAGAAATCTAATGAAGGCTACATTATCAAGCAAATAGACACTGTGTGCAACTGGACTTACACTATTTTATAATCAAACTCTTTTCTGACATTTTTACCCCACAAATTAGACATCATCATCATTACTTTATCTAGACTTTTTAAAATTTCTTTTCAGCATAACAGAATTTATAGTTTTTGCACCACACCCAGTGCTCCATGCAATGCGTGCCCTCCATAATACCCACCACCTGGCTCCCCCAACCTCCCATCCCCGCCCCTTCAAAACCCTCAGGTTGTTTATCTAGACTTTTTACAGAGATTTACCTATGTGATTAATGATTTTTGTTGTTGTTTTTCATGTTCAACCATCTCAGCCTTCTTTCTGGGATTATCTCTTCCTCCTGAATGGCAATCTTTAGAATTTCCTTTATTGAAATATCCTTGGCCATAAATCTATATAAATATATATATATATAAGTGTTATATATTATATATATATAATATATAACATTATATATTATGTTATATATATATAACATAATTATGTTATATATATATGTTATATATTTATATATACAAATATACATACCCATATACAAATATATAACATATATATATAAATATAACATAATTATGTTATATATATATATATAATATATATATATATATAAATATAGTATGGACTAACCTAAAAAGTTTTTATTTCATCCTGTCCTTGAAAGATATTTTTACTGAGTTCATAATTTTAGGTAGACCAGCTATTTTATCACAGTAGTTCAGAAAATATTTTACCATTCTCTGTATTCCATTATTGGTTTTGACAAGTCTATTATCATTATAATTGATTCTTTTATGAATGATCTATCTTTTCTTCACTGCTATTTGTATGATCATTTCTTCCTTTACTTCTCCATTACTCTGTCATTAAAAAAATGTTATGGATAACATTATTGACTACTAATAATGAACACTTAGTATGTATCAGACATTACACTAATCTATATATTTCTTTTATATCATTAACTTTCACAACATTCTCACGAATTGTTATTAATAGAACCATTCTACAAATGAAGAACTGAGACACAAAATGTTAAATTCTCAAGGCCGTGCAGCTGGAAAGTGGTGGAACAATTATGGGACCTGACTCTGCCTGATTCTAGAAGCTGTTCTCTCAATCTTTAGGTGAATTTTCATCTGCCCTCTCATGCACTGCCTTTGAACCTCATCTGCTTAAAATAGGATAGGTATTTCTGAGGATAATTTATGTGTGGTTCAATTAATATTCCTGCTAAGCTAAACTAAGAGTCATTTTAAAAAGCATGCTCTTAGAAATAGACTCAGGTGGAGACTATCATAGGATTATGTTGTAGAAAATTTGCCAGTAGGATTTTACAACTGTTTTTGCAATTTAATTTTTTAGAAAGTGGAGAATTTATTTCTAAAAGCTGTTGTCATGGGCACTAAAGAGGGGACGTGATGTGATGAGCCCTGGCTGTTATATGCAACTGGTGGATAAATCATTGAACACTACATCTGAAAATAATGATATACTATATGTTGGCTAATTGAATTTAAATAAAGAAACTGAAAGCTATTATCATATATTTGCAAAATTCTCTGTTTATATGATTACATTTTTGCACTTTTCAGAGACTCAAATGAAAAGATGCTTTTTATTTTTTAAATTTGATTTTAGTGTGATGGAGCTTTACATATTAAATTTATTGTCACAATATTTTGTGGCATTATTAATAATTATTTATATGACTTCAGTAACCAATTTCATTTTATTTTTAAATAATATATAGAAATATATTACATTTATATATAAAGACATAATGGCTCTTAATCTTCAGGAGATCAGCAGAGATGTTTACCAATTTTGTGCTTAAATTATTATTTCTAACTTTGTCTGCTTAATACATTTTTTTTCTAAAACTAGAAAAAACTTATTTGATTAGCTGGAAGTAATAAAATATAAAGGAAATGCAATGAAGTTCATTTTTTATACACATAAGTAGTGTGAAATCTATATCCTGTCTAATAAAAACAAGTAAAATCTATATCCTAAGAAAAGATGTATTCATCTTAGTAAAATAAAATATTTAAATTTATATTTAGAACACCAGTCACCCTAAAGTATGAGTAACCAAAGACTATTCTATTTGTTTAACTTGTTTAGACACTTGCTTCCTCCAGAACTCCTGTATTTAGTCTATATCTAGACTTCAACATACTTACTATATAATTCCATTGTCTAAATCCATCTATCTTATCTTTCAAATCTTAAAATTCAAATTCATTTAAAAGAAATCATATACTCTTGGGGCTTTGAAGAGACACAATTTACTTCCTGAAGGAATCTGTTACTGGTATCACTAAATATTCAATGGTTACATTTAATTAAATTATTACAGTAGTCACAACTGTATCCCTGAGTATCTATTCTACCTAAAATGTATATAGCAAATAGGCATTAGTCATTTTGAATTCTCTTTTTCCAAAACACTGAACTGCTGAAAATTCTAGAAATATCTCTTATATTTTGTCTCTACCTTTACACCCATTGACTTCCTTAGTAAAGTCCCTCATTCTCTCTTGACTGCACTGTTGCCATAGCTTCTAATTAATCCCTACATGAGTCTTTCTACCATAACCCACCTATAATGCAAAATCCTATAATGTCTTCATAATAATCCTACATATAAAGATTTTAATGGCTCCTTATTAGCTCCTTATTAAGATTATAATCATACTGCCTTTGCAATCTCACCTCACCATAACTCTCTATGGATCTGGGGATCTTTGAAGATATTTTTCTGAAGTATTCAGCAGGGAAATCAAGTTAAACATTTCCCATTTCCTAGATATATCAAGGCTCTAACAATAGCTTGTCTTTCACATTCTGTCTTTTCTTTCTGGTTATTTCATCATCTTCTTTACTTGGACAATTTTTATATATCTTTCAAGAGCCAGCTCAAAATTACTTTCTTAGTTATATTTCCATGGGCAGTCCCAGATAGTTTGCCATACTCTCCATGTTTCCAAAGCTCTTGGCACAAAGATTCATCACAAAATGTGCTATATTTTGGTGCACTTATACACTTACATATCTGTCTCTTCCACAAGTTTGTGAATTCTTTGAGGGCAGGAATCATGTCATATTCACCTTTGTATCCTTTGTAGCAAATAGCTTTATGAATAAATTAAGTAATAAAGAATGATCAGAGTTTCTTTGTAGTAGTTTTTGTTAGATAGAAATAGTAGCTACTATGATCCTTTATGTCTTAAAGTGGTCACCTTTGGATACATCTTCAACATTAAAACTCTATTACTTACAGAAGTGCCAAAAGTATAGGCTGACTATACAATCTCATGACATATCGACCTTTCCTATGATTGCTCATTTTTAACTTTATTGACTTTTAAAATGTTATTGTCTCTTTTCCCTTCTAGACTATAGACTCTGTCCGAGCAGCTTTCATGTCTACCTAGTTCATCAGTGTATCTCTAGGACTTTGCACAGTGCCTGACAATCAATGTCATTGAATTCATTTATTAACTGGTTAATGCATTGACAGACAATGAACTCAGAGTCATGGGTGGGTTCTATTCCCACCTTAAGTATTTCCTGGTTCTTATGAGCCACTTCCAGATTCTCTAAAATTCTATTATGTCATATGTAAAATGAGGCAAAAATCTGTTTATGTGACAAGGTCTGGAAAGATCAAGGGAGAAAAGGATTATAAACATCTTAAAAACTGAACAAAATGAATAAACATGAAGTGTTATTAGTCTTATAAAGAGCCAGGCTGCAATAAAGGAAAGTTTAGTGCAAGTTAAACTGGTGCTTTATGGTATAATAATAAATCATTCTTTTCAAAGCAGAAACTCTTGATAGACACATTTCAGGTACTGAACTTAAAGAGTGATAAAGTTCAATTCAATATGATTTCTAGATAAATTGAGAAAACTGAAAAAGATTTAGATTGTTATGAATTGAATATTTTTGTCCCTCCAAAATTTATATGTGGAAATCCTAGCTGCACCCCTCCACCCTTGCCATGGAATTAGCACTAGGGGTTTTTGGGAGATAATTAAATCATGAGGGTGGAGCCTTCATGAATAGGATTAGAGCCATTATAAATGAGACCCCAGAGAGCTCTCTGTCTCCCTTTCACCAAGCAAGTACACACCAAGAATATGGAAATCTATGATCCAGGTTCTCACCAGACACCAAATCTTTCTGTACCTTAATCTTGAATTTCTCAGACAAATATTTGTTGTTTAAGCTACCCAATCTATGGTATTTTTGTGTAGCAACCTGAGTGAACTAAGAAACAGATAAGTTGAGATAATAAAAATGTGAATCTTATGATTGATGAAGTTGAATTTTGGCCTGGATCTACAGCCCAAACTAAGCTTTCTTGATCTTTAAATTACCAGAAGAATAGGCCTACAAGACTACCTTAATAATTTATCACACATAAGCAGAGAAAGCCTTATTCCCCAGGATAAGCTACTTCAAAAAGATCTCATATAAGACTCATGAAGAGGGGCACCTGGGTGGCTCAGTGGGTTAAAGCCTCTGCCTTCGGCTCAGGTCATGATCCCGGGGTCCTGGGATCCAGCCCCGCATCGGGCTCCCTGCAGGGAGCCTGCTTCCCCTCTCTCTCTGTCTGCCTCTCTGCCTACTTGTAATCTCTGTCTGTCAAATAAATAAAATCTTTAAAAAAAAAAGACTCATGAAGAGGCATGCATAGCCTCGTCCCTTCTCTTAATCTCACCTATCATTTCTTTGAGCAGTAGGTGTGGGTAAGAAATGGACTGGATCCTTTTTTTTCTTTCCTTTTTTTTTTTTTTCCTTTCTTTTTCCTTGTTTTCCTTCTTGGGAGCAGAAACTTCTTGCTCTCATAGGGAAACATGAGAAATGGAGAATAAGGACTGCCCACAACACTGCCCAACTATTTGCTCTCTTAACAGGACATCCTACTCCCACTTCAGTAGTTTCTACTCAATATCAACCACTGAGGCTTTGTGGGTTTTCTAAAGCCAATTATTGAACAGTTTAAATTTTGACACAAAAGGTTCTAATATCATTGAGTCAAATATATTAATCAAAGTAAATGCAAGATCCCTCTGTTCCTCAAGTGGAAAATTCTTATTCTAATTGCCAATTCAAATAATGCCTAGCCATACCAAATATATAGGCAGAAAGTAAAATTCAAAAATGTAAACTTTTATCAAAAATGGAATCTTTAGGGACGCCTGGGTGGCTCAGTTGGTTAAGCAGCTGCCTTCGGCTCAGGTCATGATCCCAGCATCCTGGGATCGAGTCCCACATTGGGCTCCTTGCTCGGCGGGGAACCTGCTTCTCCCTCTCCCTCTGCCTGCCACTCTGTCTGCCTGTGCTTGCTCTCTCTCTCTCCCTCTCTCTCTGACAAATAAATAAATTTAAAAAAAAATGGAATCTTTAAAAAATGTCATCTTTTACTTTTGTCAATGTTCAAGATGTTAAGAGCCTAACATTATTAAAACCTTAAGAAAAGTAAAAAGTTTTTTTAAGATGTGGTATATATATATATATATATATATATATATATATATATGTATACACACACACACACACACACACACACATACATACAATGGAATATTACTCAGCCATCAGAAAGAATGAATACCTACCGTTACACTGATGTGGATGGAACTGGAGCGTACTATGTTGAGTGAAATAAGTCAATCAGAAAAAGACAATTATCATATAGTTTCACACATATGCAGAATATAAGAAACAGTGCAGAAGATCATAGGCGAAGGGAGGGAAAACTGAATGGGAAGTCATCAGAGAGGGAGAAAAACCATGAGAGACTCTTAACTACAGGAACAAACGAGGGTTGCTGGAGGGGAGGTGGGTGAAGGGGTGGGGTGATTAGGTGATAGGCATTAAGGAGAACACGCAATGTGATGAGCACTGGGTGTTATATACAAATGATAAATTATTGAACACTGCATCTGAAACTAATTCTGTACTCTAATTTGGCCAATTGAATTTAAATAAAAAAGACAGTTAATTTCTAATCAACTTTTAGTTCCTGGCCTTGGGTAGGGATCTTATTCAGATTCTCTATGCAGAGCAAGTGTAGATAAGACCAATCTCTCCAAAGAATCTTAGGTGTTTTACTTCTTCATAGAGCATGTAACACTATTATAGAGCTGGCCTGCAAATAGCAAAGTTAGCACAAGTTAATCTTGGCATCTAAAGAAATTATTACAGCAAAAATCATGTCCCAGACTCTAGTTAAGATAAAAGGAGAAGATCGAGAAAGGAAAGTAGACAGAGAAAAATCTGGCTTTTAGCCTCATCACGGTGCTGGTCAATTTGTCTTCGGTTTATAGAATGTATGATCTGTGAGATTAAATAAATTGGAAAAAGGTATGGCTACATATTTCTGTTAGTTTCCTATTGTTGCTGTAACAAATAACCAACAATTTCATGTCTTAAACCAACATAAATTTATTTTGTTATAATTCTGAAGGTCAGTAGTCTAAAATGAATCAGCAGGACTGCATTCTTGCTGTAGGCTCTAGGAGAGAACTTGTTCCTTACCTTTTCCAGCTTTTAGAGCCCATCTGCTTTGCCTGACTCATGGCTGTCTTTCTTTCATTGTTACCTCTTCTCTGAGCCTGACCCTCCTATCTCCCTCTTATACAGACCCTTGTGATTACATTGAGCCGATCCTGATAAATCCAGGAAAATTTCTTGCATTTTAAAATGTTTAACTTGGGGCGCCTTGGTGGCTCAGTGGGTTAAAGCCTCTGCCTTCAGCTTGGGTCATGATCCCAGGGTTCTGGGATAGAGCCCCGCATTGGGCTCTCTGCTTAGCAGGGAGCCTGCTTGCTCCTCTCTGCCTGCCTCTCTGCCTGCTTGTGAACTCTGCCTGTCAAATAAATAAATCTTTAAAATAAATAAAATAAAATGTTTAACTTAATCACATCTGAAAAGTCCATTTTACCCTATACAATAATATATTCTGAGGTTTGGAGGAATTAGGACATAGACTTCTTTGGGGAGCCACTATTTTGCCTACTGTAATATTTACCATCTAAGAAGAAAGAAAGAAAGAAAGAAAAAAAGAAAGAAAGAAAGAAAGAAAGATGCTAATACATAACTATCTCCCATTAAGTGTTTTTTGAAACATACCCACCTCCCAAAGAAATAAGAATTTTGTCCTTGTGGCACCCATTATCTTGAAGCCTTACTTAGCACTCCTTTCTAAATTCATCCTCTTAATTTCATTCTTTTCATTCTATTCTATTATTTCCCTCTGTCTTTGATGTGTACCAATGCTGAATTGAGCACAAGACACAAGAACACAGGCTGCACCCTCCTTGATGAGTACTCACCACCAGCGGGGTTTATCCTTGCTTTCTCCAAATTCCCAATATCTTGTTTCTGTATCTACTTCAGGGAGTTCTAAAGGCACCTTCCAGGAGGTTTTCCATCATTTGTATATTTCTATTATTCAGGGAATCATCATCAGCATACTCCTGAGTTAAAGGTGCAGCTGATAAACCTGAAGATTGTGTTCACATGTGACTAGTGAGGACCAATATGTCAGCCATGTTTTCTCTAGACTTTTTTCATTCAATCATTATCTTTACCATTTTACAGGCCTTAAATAATTTTTATCACTTCATTGGTAGAACATGATACCCATTTATTTCTACTATTCTTTTTTCTGCAGAACTGGACTATGACTCTGGTAAATGTTTCTGATTTTGGTCTTAAACTTCTTTCAAAATGACCCAACTGAAATTTTTAAAAGCCTCCCAACTTTCTCAATAGGGTTACAAATTTTTACTGGATTTGAAGGTCTTTTTTCCTTTATCTTTGTTTTGGGACCCAGACTTCTTTTTCCTCAAAAGTATTCCATTAGATTTTATGTTATGAAGTCTCTGGTGGTAATACATATGAGAGCAATGAATTCAAGTTCTCTAAAATGTAAATCCATTGAAATAAATCTTTGTCACCTTCACCTCCTTGAGATGGATAATACTACCTTGAAGGGTTTCTTATGATATCAATACTGCAAAAAATCAATAAAAGTTAAGCAGGCTGTATTGAAATTTTTGTATAGAAAATGTAAACCAATTTTCTCTCTGGATTTTCAGATGTTTATTTCAATTGTTACCTCCTATAACTGCACCATTTTAAGAAATCTCCAGGTTAAACATTTACTGCAATTTATTAATCATGCTTCTTGATTCATGCATAGCTGTTTCATCAAAATCATTACCTCAATCTCTATATAAGCTATATATCATAATCATAGCTAGCTGCTGTGAAAATATTATCGACTATAAGGGGGTCTTTTGAAAGTGGATGTAAAGGATAAGTGCAATTACATCACTGGCATATGAAATGATAATTAAAATGTATTTACACTCTCTATCTTCACATTTTTACATTGGTTTATAAAAATAAATTAAAATAAACTATCTTATCAATGTCTCTCATTTATGTTTCTGTATAAATGATGTAAAAAGCCATAAGCAAAAACAAAGATAAGGAAATGATTTTTCCATATAAACACAAGTAAATCTGTTTGAGAGATTTTGGTAGATTACATATTTCCTTTATATACATTTTAATCACTATGAACATAATTACATTAATTTCAATAGATAGAGTTAAAAACTTCAAAGACATTCCAGTCAAGATTATCATGGAATCTCAAACATTAATCAGTCACTTCAAACTCCAAACAAACAGCAATAATAGAAATATATGTTTAAATGCATTTAAAAGGCATAGTTACATATTGAAAGCAAGCTATATATCTCTAAGAACTATGTATAACATAAAAAGTACAATGGCTGAAGCTAAAGCTGTATCCCTACTGTGCTTTTGGGAATGGACGTCAGAACATAGAAAAAGGTGGTGCAGAATTTTTTTTTTCTTCTTCTCTGGGTTACTGGAATGGAAAATAGGCCACACATGTCAGGTGTTGAGAGCCAGGTTAAAGATGGAACCAGTGGCTTCCATTCTTCCATTCCTTCTGGCAAAGAATGCTGAAAAGAGCTGGAATTGCTGCCCAGGTCTAAGGTTTGAAATTCTCCCTGAAGAAGTGGAACTAAGTAGATACAAATGCACAGACAGGACCCAAGCAAAGTTGGTAAATAGATCAGTGAAATCACACCTGACTAGGTCTGAGAGTCACAGTGATAACTGCTTCTAAGATGAGGCCTCAGAGAAGCTAGATATCTTCCTCTAAGTGAGGAAGATAACTATTACTCAAGGTGAAATAAAATTCAAAGTTTTAAAGTATAAGAAGAAAAAGTAAATGTGATAGATGTGATAAAAGAGCCCCAAATTGAACAATTAAGGTAACTTATTCTTGAAGCAATATTAAAAGGTTTTAAAGTGAGTATTTCTTTTTTTTTAAATGAGTATTTCTTTATATAATCCTGATGAGAATACAAAATGGTACAATTACCTTGAAAAACAACCTGAAGGAAATTATGCATCCATACCTCTATGACCCAGAATTTCCATTCCTACCTATTTATCCAAGATAAAGGAAAATATATGCTCAAAAATCTCATACAGAATGTTCACAGATTGATTTATAATAGTCCCAAACTGGAAACAACCCATATAGGAAAATACATAAGCACACTGTGGCTAATTCATATTATTAGTATTATTTTATTAAGATTTTATTTATTTATTTATTTAGAGCATGAGTGGAGGGAGGAGCAGAAGAGGGAGAAAGAGAATCTCAAGCAGACTTCATGCTGAGCTGGGAGCCTGACAAGGGAGCACAGAGTCCCATGCTGAGAAGACTCAATTTCTGGACCCTAAGCTCATGACCTGAGCCAAAATCAAGAGTTGGACACTTAACTGACTGAGCCACTAAGGTACCCCAGTTAATTCATATTATAAAATACTGCTGTTCAGTAAAAAAGAACAAACAACTAATACAACAACATGGATGGATATCAAAATAATTTGCTGAGCGAAGTAAGCCAGAAACAAAACAGCTACATACTGTATGATTCCATTTATTTATCAAGAATAGACAAGAGTGGTGCACCTGGGTGGCTTGCTCATTGAGCATCAGACTCTTGGTCTCTGTTTAGGTCATGATCTCAGGGTTGTGAGACTGAGCCCTGTTGTCCTGCTCCATGCTCAGCAGGAAGTCTGCTTGAGATTCTCTCTCTGCCTCCCTCCCCTGCTCATTCACTCTTTTGCCCCACCCCTGCTCTAAAATGAATTAAAAAGTCTTAAAAAATAAAAAAGAATAGATAAGAGTGATCTGTTATGGTAAAAATCAAAACAGTTTTTGCCTCTGACTGCAGAATGGGGTGGGGATTATCTGTCAAGAGACACAGTGGGACTCACAGGTTTGACTGTTGTCTTGATTAGACTAATGGTGACACATAGGCACATTTGTTAAAATTCATTATGTTTTTTTTGATTACTTATGTAAATTGTAGTTCAATAAAGTTTTGTGAGCATAGGAAGTATAGATAAAAAAGGAGATAATAAAATTAATAACAACCATAAAGCAATAAAAAGAAACTATTCAATACATTAGGCAGATAGGAGTCAAGAAAAGTGTAGGTATATAGTAGAACAAATTAGAAGTCATGGGGTAAAAAGCAAACAAGAAGACTAACTGAATGTTTAAAAAAATTCAAACACCTGAATGATAAAGTTGATGCAATACATTCTAAGCCATACCCGTCAAAAAAAGATTTTGTTACCTAGAATATTATAATGAAAGATTCATTCAAAATGTACTCCAAAATGATAGAGATAAAAAATATTTCATACTGTTGTAAGAGATATGGAGAATAGTATGAAGGGATAATCAGGATTTCTAGAAGTTAGAAAGTGAGAGAACAGAGGCAGTCTCTATTCAAAAGCATAACATATACATTTTTCCGGATCTAAAGAAAGCCACGAGCCTCCAAATGCAAAGTATACCATACAGTTAAGCAGGATGAACAAAAATCTACACTTAAACCCATGGTGTGAAATTGAATATTATCATATAGGTAAAATATTGCAAACTAATTTTAAAGAAGGAAGAAATACCATAACAAAAGTTCCAATGTACCTCGAGAACAATGTTCCGTTAACAGTAATAGATCACTGATAATACTAGATCATTATCCTAAAAACAATCAGCCAGTAATTCAGTATTCTCTTATTGAACAGTGAAGATAAAACAGAGATACTTGCAAACATGCAAAGACAAAGAGTTTAACTTACAAGGGTTTTTCTTGATCCAGAGGGAAGAAAGAAAAAAGTATCAGTGCTTAACACCACCACCATTAACAACAAATAATGCTCATTGGTAAACCTAATTTAGCAAGACTACATTATTTGTAACAGGAAAAATGTGAAAGAATCTAACTGTTCATCAATAGAATAATGGTTAAATTATTGCATACTTACACAATAGTATACTATATAGCAGTGAAAATCTATGACCTGGAATAATGTATATAAAGTTAGATGACTCTCACAAAGACAATAATGACTGAAAGTTGCAGAACACATACATTAAAATACCATTTATCTAAAGTATAAAAGCTCTTATATAAACAAATTTAAAAGTTTATGTATAAAATTTAAAAGTTTATATACAAAAAGCTTACATATAAAATAATATATAGTGTTCTGGAAGCTTTCAAATTTTATAAGAACACAACTTATAAATATGTAAATAAAATCACTAGTTACAAAAATATTTATTGTGCCGGACACAATTCTAGGTGTTTAGCAGTACACTAATGGTACAAAATTCATGGTCATATAGAGCTAATATTCTCCTGGGAATGGTATGTGGGAAAAATTAGCATTGCCACTGTGAAAATTTTGGAGTACAAAAGAGAAAGTGTACAAAGGATTCAATTTGATCTTTAACACTTTACTTATTAAGGTGGGGAGTAGAAACATGCTTCCTATTGATTCTTTTTTTCATTTAAATGTTTCCTAATTATTTTTAAAATAGTTAAATGTGTATGAAGAAAATTTGAAGCTTAATTCTAAACAACACTGAAAATAGGTCATTCAATTTTTCTAATCTTTTCTGGAAAGAAACATCCTAAATAACTTTAGATTTTATCAGGAAATTAAGAAATTATGGATGTCTGTCAGTTTAAGAGTAGCCTTAAAAGAATAGAAGTACAGCATTTATCTTTCAACCAGGAAAGAAGAAATAAAAAGAATTTTAAAAAGTTTTTATTAGTACAATAAAATAAAGAAAAAAAACTGAACATAAAAATGTCATGGTACATAGAAACTAGGATATAAGATGAGAAAAATAAGTAATTAAAATACACTTAAATAGATTCAATTCAGAAGACCTTATCAGACAGATTACAGTAACAAGAAAATTCAACTATTGCTTGTAAGATTTAAAATGCATGGATGAATGGTGAAATAGCAGGCAAATGCTAACAAAAGAAAATGGATGTAGCAATAGTAATATTAGTCAACAATAAGATTCAAGAAAAAAGCATTAATAGAAGTTAAATTCTATATTATTTGATCATGATTAAATAAATCACTAGAATTGACCTGTAAAGAAATTTGTATATATAAGTATATTATAGTATGTATAGATGCAAATATGAAAACATCATCTGTATATAATTTATTCTACATTCATTTGTGCTACCCTTCACAGAATTTAAAGTGATATTCTTAGTTACCTCCATTATTTTAAAGCCAACCTGAAGAGAAATTGTTCATTTATTTACAAATTACAAAACAAATAAAGCTTAATGCTTTTTTTTTTTTTT
>PISX010020688.1:0-35237 GCA_004024625.1 Mellivora capensis | reverse complement strand
TGAAATAAGTCAATCAGAGAAAGACAACTATCATATGATATCCCTGATATGAGGAAGTGGAGATGCAACATGGGGGACTAGGGGGGCAGAAAAAGAAGAAAAGAAACAAGATGGGATTGGGAGGGAGACAAACCATAAGTGACTCTTAATCTCACAAAACAAACTGAGGGTTGCGGGGGGGAGGGGGTCGGGAAAGGGGTGTGGGGTAATGGACATTGGGGAGGGTATGTGCTATGGTTAGTGCTGTGAAGTGTGTAAACCTGGCGATTCACAGACATGTACCCCTGGGGATAAAAATTTGTTTATAAAAAAATAAAAATTAAAAAAAAAAAAAGATGACTATTACTTTAGAACTCTCTGAGCTCTACTTTTACGATTAGAATAATGCCTTATCCATAGAAATCACTTTTAAAAAAGCATTTTTGGATGAAAAAATGAATAAAGAGAACTACAGCTATTCATCATTTGTTTTATAGTAAGTGATAATCAAGTAAATAGTTATGAATTACCAGGTGAGATTTATTTCTACAAGTATAGTACATAAAGTTGTACTTGGACCTAAGTTACTGTAGTTGAACTTAGAATTACCAATATTTGAAAAAAAAGCTAAAATAATATTAATTTATCTTAATCTCGTTTTATTTTTTAGCATTTTTGGCTATAAATGGTTGGGTATGCTATTTGCCAATACATCATTTGGAATGTGCCATAAATTGAATACAAATAGAATGTTGTTCCTGCCTATCCCCCCACCCCCATTTACATGTAGGAAGCTAATTCTCAGTGTGAGGGTATTTCAAGGTGGGGCCTTTGGAAAGTGATTAGTTCATGTGGGTGGAACCTTCTGGAATGAGGTTAGTGCCCATGTGAAAGAGGCCTGGCAGAGCTCTCTGGCTGTATTGGAGGCAGATTCCAGAGCAACAACAGGCACATGCAAGAGAAAACACAGAGTAAGACAAGGATTGCCCAGATCAGTGACAACTTTTTCCACCTGGAGTCCCATAAGTCAAACCATGGATTTATTAAGTCTGCTAAGCTGGGGGTTGCTTCACTCGGGGTATTCACTCTTTCCTTCATGTAATTTAATATAGATGACACATTAGCAGATTCATCAGGTATGGATACACAACACTGTTTGGATAATGACATAGGCGTCTCCTTGTAACGCAGTAAATGTCCCTGGTCTTCTTATGTTGGAAGATAGCTTTTCTTATTAGGGACATTTCAGTGTTCAGTAAACACAGATTTTGTTAGCTATTATTTAAGTCTCTCTGGATGAACTAAGTAAGGGTTTCTATGTGTGCTGTAATATCCTCTAGGCCTATAGAAGGCACAGATATGGTGGCCAGATTATTTTGACAGTGGATACAGAATATGTCCACCTAGCTTTCAGAAGAGGGAGGTTAGCAATTGTTGTTATGTGGGGTGGATTCTACCCTGTGTCTAGGGAATATCTAGGGTACAGCAGCCTACTCACCCAGGTGGGAGTCACAGTCAAAGATTTGTGCCACACAATCTTTGGGTCCCATTGAGGAATGCTCAATAAATAGCTAGATGGTGCAACCCATTGTTGCCAAACCAGTTGCTATTCTTTAATATGACAGAACAGCAATGCAGTTCTACCGGTATCCATCCCATATTCCTGATATAATTGTGTTGGTTTTGTTTATAATATTTTTTTGTTTCCAACTGTCCTAAACAAAAGATTTATAGCAGCCATACTTTCAGTTTTGAAGGGGAAAAAAACACTTTATTGATATTATAAAATTGTAATAGAAACAGAAAGAAGAAAAGGGAAGTCTGCAAAGATGAGGGCAATATTAAGCAGTAAAGGAGAATAAGAGAGTTATCTCAAATCAGGTATTTACAACATCCAACCTCATTATCTGGGGAAGTCCTGTGGAAACAGCCAAGCTGGAGCCCTATTGAGAGGCTTGAAAGTAGAGTCCTCTCCACAGGTGAGACTTCCAATTGACCATCCCCATAAGGACCATATTTACAGGGCAAATGACATGGTCTGAAGTTAGGCATTTGTTAGCCTATGTGCAGTTTTGAACAGGCTTCATTTCTATGTTATTATATCTTTACATTTTCAAGGAGCCTGGTTTGAGGTGTGCTTGCCTCCCCTACCAGATCCCATTCTGTGGGACCAGGTCAGCCTGGAGCTGGAGGAGATGCAAAGCAAGATTTACAGGTCCTGGTATCTAGACAAGAAGGGCCAATTCTGACCTAGAGGCCAGCTAATGTCAACTAACCAGTCTCCCAAGGTCACTCATGCAGCATAAGACTCGCAAACAACATTCTTTACCTGCCTGAGTACATGCAGGTCACAGAAACCTCCATCCATTCAATATACCAACATAGCAGTGCCTGGCTCAAATGTCTACAAGCTAGGGTAAGTCACACAAATCTATCCCAAGACTAAGCATAACCACCTGTGGTTCTAATAGTGGTATTTTTAGGACCCTTCTCGTCAGCAGTCTGACGAACTGCCTATGTAGTTTGATTGACAGAAAAAGAATACCCATGTCCAGTGTTATTAATAGGGTGTGCCACACTGGGGCACCTCTTCATTTGACTCTTGATTTCAGTTTTAGTCATGATCTCATGGTGATGAAATGGAGCCCCACACTCAGCAGCATGGTATCTCTTTGAGATTTTCTCTCTTCCTCTGCCCTTCCCCCAACTCTATCTCTTCAAAATAAATATTGGCAATATCAAATGAATTAAGAGTAGTAATTCTAGCTTATTCATACAAAATATGCTGTTTTAGGGCCTTCCAGTCCCCTCCTTGGATTGGCAACATACCCATAATGGCAATCTGATCAACTAGAGAAAGGCAGTTGCCCATATGTTCAGATGTTGGATTGATTTCTTTGTCAGGCAACTGAGTGGACACACTGTAGAAAAGTATTTCCATTAGGTGTCCATCCCATGTCTGAGCACCACAAGAGCAGAAGAAGTTTAGGGTCAAAAAGACAAACATTCAGTAGGAACTGGTGTAGGAGGGTCTTCCCCTTTTAAAAGAATCATGCTTGTGTTCTGACCCTTAGATACTAATGTGGCTGCAGCTTTAGGAATTTGACCAGGTTGTACATAGCATACATGTTTGCCAGGGGAAGCAGCATTGGCAGTTTTGTCAGACCAGGACCCTCATTTTCTCCCCTCTTTCAATGGTGCATGTTCCAATTCAGGTGTAATGCATTTTAATTGGTCCAGCTTACAGCAGGACAAGGAGATCCTAGTGGAGATAAAATAGTTCACCCAGCGGTATGAAGAAATTCACCCATTCCAGTGGAACATCTCACTACAAATTCCTTTCCCATTTGTGATGGGGCTTGGTGTTCTCAGCTGCACAGCATGGTAAGCATTGTGGCAACAGCTGTTTTCAAAGTCTTCTATATCTTTACCATCTTAGGTGCCTTGTTGGGGGCCCCAGTCTGGCATATGGGGCAATAAGCCCTACTGGTTGATCATTCAAATGTATTAAATCCTGAGTCAGTAGTTTAGTACACCTAGCCAAAGTTTTACCTCTTAGCAATTTAATCTGCTTTTTTGGTATACTTTTAAATATATTTTTTATTTCCTTTATACCAATCCTGTTGTTCATGGGTTATAGAGGAGATGGAACCTCCAATTCAACATCATGTTATTTTGCCCAGTCTTGTTCATCATGACTTCTGAAATGTGACCTTTGTTCACTATCTGTTTAATGAGGGTATCCATACATGGTACTTAGTTTCTCTAGTCCCCTGTTAGTGGCAGCCTGGTTTGTGCAGCAACAAAGGAAACCTTGGGTTAGACCACATGCAGTGTCCACACAAACCAGGGCATATTTAGAACCCTCACACAGAGGGAAGGGCCTAATATAATCAATACGTCAATCTCTCACCATCTCTCACCAATCTCACACACAGGGCATGCTGTTATTGCATTAACCAAGTCACTGTATTTCAAGGGCAATCAAGCATTCTTGGCAATTTGCTACCTCATGCAAACACTACAGTGGCCACTCTTTCTATGCATTCAATTTGTCATAGCTACAGAAGGGCCTGTTGCTAGGATTTGTACTTGAGCCAGGGCATCAGCTTCCTGATTACCAGGGGTTGTCGTGCTTATGTGCCAGGACAATGAAAATAGAGAGGAATACCTCAGACTCTCTTCCAAATATCTTTTATATATTCTGACTCTACAAAGACTTATTCATGACCATCCACTCATCATCACCTTGCCATTGCCCAGGACATAGGCTAAATCCCTTTAAAATAGTCCAGCTGTCAGTGAAAAGGGTTAATAGCCAGGGTTCATAAGATTATCAACCAAATTGCTCTGAGTTCAAGCTACTGGCCATTGCACCTAACACCTGACACCTAAATGGTGTCAGTATTGGGCTAAGTAGCAACAACAATCCAAGTGGCCAGACTAGCTCCATCTGTATACCAGCATCAATGAGAATTTCTCCCATTCCTTCTCTACAGGCTGTAATGGCTACTATAGGATAGCCCTTGAGGATAGGGGTGGGGGAATATTGAGAATAGGGGTGGGGGAATTTGAACTATCTACATTTTCTAGGGAGCCTAGTGGTGCCTGCATTTCTAGTGTTCAGACTGTGTTCAGACTGATTCTCTGTTCCAAATAGGCATGCCACTTAGTCAAAGAGCCATGGCAGAGGAGGCTCATATTCTCAAGTTACCCCTTGATAGGAAGGGAACTTCTTACAGTGGTATGTTGATCCTATGTTACAGGCTACACCTGGAGGGGCATTGAGTATATTGCTAGGAGTTGTTGTTCTATGGGGGTATATAAAGTTTCTGACCCCTTCCAGAGCTGAGATCAAGATCCGCAGGTTACTTTCTCCTTCTGTTGAGTCTGACATAGTGTCCAATGCCTGCCTTCTAAAGTCACAGATATATCTGACTCAAAGGGTAGCTCTTCTTGGGAGATACTGGGAGATTTAATCTGCTTCACTAGTATTTTTATCTTTTCAAAGGCAACTTGCCACTCTGATCCCCAGAGTCACATGTGCCCTTTATTTACCAGGCAGAATAAGGTGCAAAATGCACTGTACCGGGTGGAGTACAAAAGTCCTCCAAAACTCCCAAATCCCTGCAAAGGCTTGTACCTCTTTCACATTCTGAGGGGCTGGATAAACTTGCCCCTTACCAATCATAGTTTCTGGGAAAACACTCATCTTATCTGATTGGATGACTGAGAAACTTTATAGCATGTCTGAGCCTTGAATTTTCCATGGATTCACTGCCCATCCTCTCCCTGATAGATGTTCCAGCAAAGTCTGCTGATTATTCTTCAGCAGAGGCAATTCTTCACATGTGTTAACATTGTATCATCAGTGTAAGAGGCACATTTTACTGATGTAGGAAAGAAGAACAAGGAGCAATCTCAGGTACCACCCCATGACATTGGTAAGGCTTTGCAGGTAACCTTGGGGAAGCACTTAAAAAGTCTATCATTGCCCTTCACACATGATGGCAAGATGATCTTGTGATTCAATGGCCAGGGATATAATGAAAAATCATAGCAAATAATTAGGACCATGGCCAATTTATCTAAGGTGGTGGCAACACTGAGCACAGCAGAGCACAAATTAGGGGAACACTAATTTATACAATTCTTGGTAGTTTTTGGACATCTGCCATGAGCCATCTGGTTTTCCTACTGGCCATACTACTGGTGAAAACACAATGGGCAGGACATGCAGTGTCAACTCAATTCAGTTCATGGATAGTTTATGTCCCTCAGGCATACCATTGTTGAACAGTCACCACACTCTTCAAGGGCTGGCAGGCTTCCAGTTCCAGTTAGCATTTTCCCTTAGCACTGGTTTGATTATTCTAACCCAGAGGCGAAATTCACTGATAAAGGTTTACAGTAGAACATTATAGGATATCAGTAGTTCTCTGGTATTGAGAAGATAAAAACCTCATATTCTTGGTGGGGAGAATGCCCAATCAGCAGGGTCTAAAGGACTTTCTTTATCATAACATTTGCCCTGCATAACCACTGATGATGCTGAGAGGGTTAGGAAACTTCTGACGATTACTGTGTATTAGAGCACATTTGACTCCAGTATCCACTAGAGCCATCGCCTTTTGTTTGTTCCTGGAAGACCAGTGAATAGGGAGCTTGACATGAGGCCTCCAGTCTTAGCTTGCATCTTATACCTGCAATGTGGGAGCCACCCACCCCAAATAAGATTGTATCTGTAATGTACGTCTACATAGAAGCAGGTAGGGCATCAGGATGACAGGGGCAGATGGGACAGGATGGAACTGTTATGTGTTTGGGTATTAAGGCTTTCCATAGGGTAAGAAACATAGTGTTGGCTTGTTGGTTTATCTGTTTAAGTGGGGTCCTGGCAGCAATTAGGTCAGACCACATTTGCCTCTGGGTTACTTTTATCAGATTCTTTATATTGGATTCAGATAGCTCCTTTGTTTTCCCCATTCCCTCCCTATCTCAGATCTTTCCCACAGTCCTTTCTGTTTTCAGGATTTGTCAGTTTCTCCCAGTTCAGCAATGGATTACCCAATATCATAAATGTCTTGTCCCACAATCGGGCTCAGTATGGATATCAGGTTACCATACCAAGTGTTGGAATGGACTCGAGTATCTTAACTTCATTCCTGTAGTGAATGTGCACTGATCAGGGCCTTCAAAGACAGGGGTGTACATAGCCTGTCTCATTCTCAATTCCCTAAGGATGTAGAGTACCTCTTCTATAATATATGAGTGTTTGAAATTCCCTGGGAGAACCCGTTATTGGACAAAAGCCTTCCTGCAGGTTAGAATAATCCATTCTATAAGGGCGTAAGTATCTTGAAATCCTGAGAGTCCTGCAGTCACTGCCAACAGGGCAGAGTGTGGGGTGATGTTGCTAATTTTTTCTGCCTCCTGCCTGGTCAGGGAAATGCCATTACCCCTGTAGCCCGTAGTCATACTAGCTTTGTGGGACACTTCCCTTGGCCTTTTGCTGGAACTTGGCAGCTCTGCCAATAAGCTCAGCAGGAGTGTACTCTCTCTTCAGGAGTGCATCCTGAATCAGTTGATACACTGGCTGGGATTGCTGTTGTTGTGTGTGTGTGTGTGTGGTTTTTTTGTTTGTTTGTTTGTCTTAAGGTAGGTCACATACATTTTCTTAACAGTCACCATAACATACTCCTCTTCATCCTTATCACTTCCCCAGGAATTCCAAATTTTAGCATCCTCATTAGGCTTCCTCACACACATTGGACCTTAATTTACAAACTGCAAGATACGATTTCTAACTTATCCTGCTGTCCCACCTGGGAAACCAGCTTTGAAGCCAAGCCAAGTAGTAGTGGACAACTGCAGGTCCTTCTTTAACCGAAGCTCTTCCAACTCTGAGTTTTAACTTCTATTTGGGCATCAGAATCCTGTTGAATTGCCTGCTCACCATGGAGGCCAGCCCAGTGTTGCAGACTCTTACATATTTTCTCTGCCACAGGGTGTTATGCACAGTTCCTCAAATATTAGACCCACTCTCATTTTCAGAGTGTCCCCATGGATCACTTCACATGATCTATTGTGAATCTTCTTTTTTATTATTCAATTCGTTTAAACTAAAAAACAAAAATAATTCACCTACTTTTCCTGTCCCCCATCCCCGGCCTCTGGCAAACACCAGTCTGTCCTCTATATCTATGAGCTTATTTATTTATTTTTCTTTCTTTTGAGATTCCACACTTAACCCTTTGTCTTATTCATTTCACCTAGCATAGTTACCTCAAGGCCCATCCATGTTGTTGAAAATGACAAGATTTTATCCTTTTGAATGGTTGAATAATATTCCATTTCATACATACATCACAATTTATTTTATTTTATTTTTTTAATTTCATTTCTTTTCAGCATAACAGAATTCATAGTTTTACACCACACCCAGTGCTCCATGCAATACGTGCCCTCCACAATACCCACCACCAGGCTCCCCCAACCTCCTACCCCCCACCCCTTCAAAACCCTCAGGTTATTTTTCAGAGTCCATAGTCTCTCATGGTTCATCTCCCCCCCAGTTTCCCTCAACTCCCTTCTCCTCTCCATCTCCCCATGTCCTCCGTGAAATAAGTCAAGCAGAGAGAGTCAATTATCATATGGTTTCACTTATTTGTGGAGCATAACAAATAACACAGTTTCTTTTCTTTAAAAATTGACTTATTTATTTTAGAGAACACATGAGCAGGGGGAGGAGCAGAGAGAGAGAGAAAGAGAGAGAGAGAAACCTCAAACAGACTCCCTACTGAGCATGGAGCCCTACATGGGGATCAATCCCAGGACACTGAGATCATGACCTCAGCCAAAATCAGGAGTTGGACTTGAATGCTCAACTGACTGAACCACCCATGTGCCCCTATATGACAATTTCTCTATGCAATCATCGACTGATGGACACTTGGGTTGCTTCCATATATTGACTATTGTAAATAATGTTGCCATTAACATTGGTGCATATATATTTTTTGAATTAGTGTTTTCATTTTCTCCAATAAATACACAAAAGTAGAACTCCATCATTTGGTAGTTCTATTTCTAGTTTTATGAGGAACTGTCATACTATTTTCAACAGTGGCTGTGCCAGTTTGCATTCCCACCATTAGTGCATTTTTCACATCCTCACCAACCATGTTATTTCTAGTCTTTTTGATAACAGCCATTCTAACAGATGTGAGGTGATATTGCATTGTAGTTTTGATTTGCATCCCTCTGATGATTAGCGATGTTGAGCATTGTTTCATGTACCTATTAAAAGGCCATCTGTTTGGCTCCTTTAGAAAAAATGTCTATTCAATACTTCTGGCCATTTTTAAATCAGATTTTTTTCTTTCTCTTTCTTTCTTTCTTTTCTTTTCTTTTTCTTTTTTTCTCTTTTTTATAGCTCAACAGTTTGAAAAAACTGTTGAGCTATATGAGTTCTTTATATATTTTTGATATTAGTCTCTTATCAGATATATGATTTGCAAATATTTTCTCCTATTCAGTAGGTTGCCTTTATATTTTGCTGATGGTTACCTTTGCTATCAGAAGCTTTTAATTTAGTTTGGTGTAGTCTCAATTGTTTATTTTTACTTCTGAATCTTTACACAAAGGGATGAGGTAGGGAAGAAACATACATAGCAGTCCCAGATGAGAAAAATACTGACTACTTTAAAAATTACACTAGAACCTGCACTACAACCACAGCCATGAAACTACAACTATGAAAAGGAAATTCAACCAGCATACAATGGCCAATGAACTCACAAGGAAAAATCCTTCATACTTTCTTCACAGATATGTATCATGGCAAATATTACTGAAGAAATAATTGTATGAAGTGACAGATGAAAAAGACTGATAAGGCAATGGAAACAAAGATTGCATTCTGAAGACAAGGAGGAAGAACAAACCAACAACTTTAACATTATTTCTGTTAAGGCACAAACAAAAAAAAAAACAAGATTAAAAAAAAATCAATGGTTGAGATTCTCAAAAGATTAAAAGAAACATATATCATGAGTAGAGTAGAAAATGATTAACAATTGCAGGTTATGGGGAAAAAAGGCAAAAATAGGGAGTAACAAGAAGATATATAGACAATAAACAAATGAAAAGGAACAGAAGGTGGAAAGGGGGTATTGAAATGTATCTAAATGTATCAAGTTTAATTAAAACTAATACTACAGATACTAAATGTACATATGATATTTGAAGAAGAACAAAAAGAAGCAATTTCTAAAACTTGCCCAGAATATAGGGGAAGGGATAAAGAGATTAAAATAAGAAAGATAATGATGAACATGGGGACAGAAAATGAAAACTCATTTTAAGACTTACAGATTTGCCTACCACATCACTCAGCATCCAGGCTCCATGGGATCTGTCACTTGTTCCAAAGGATTCACAGGTGGGAATTTCTGGGAAACACACTGTGAGGCTAAAGGCCAGCCCATTGCAAAATAGAGAATCCTATTCTCCTGTAAGCAGATCTCACTGGAACTCCATAGCCCTGAAATTCAGGACAGTTTCAGGGTGTTCATGGATGTAAAACACCTAGGAGAATTCACTGCTATGTAGGCCTCATGCATTTTCTTTGTACAGAGCCAAAAGGGATCTTGCTCAAATGACCTTTCTAGCTCACATCAGGATTGTAGTGTGGGTGGAGGGGAAGCTGCTGGTCCCAGAAAATGGCCTGCTGGGTTGGGGCAGCCCCTATAAAGAAGGTCTAAATCTCCTAGATTCCTGAAAACAAGTGCACAAGCTGCCCTGACTAAGCATACAACCTCCTTAGGACTGGTGTCTGTGTCTGGGTCATGTATGGATAAACCTGACCATAAGTAGGGACTTCTGGGGAGGGGGGAGACAACACAAACCTTTAAAGAATTAAAAAGATATATGGATAAGTTTAAGGAAAGAACAAAATTGAAGCAGAAATTATAATTTCATATAAATTGATAATTTCCCACCAGTGAAATAATAGTTGATTATTCATATCAGAGTAAAATCTTTCTTATTACAGATATCAGTGTGCTCTAATTAAAGATCACCAAGAACACATATATAGTTAAAAAAAAGTTTGACTATTAACTCACTGTAATGAAAGGGAATGAACATGATGGAGAACTGTAGGGTTCCTCAATAAGAGTATATTAGCAGATTTAGAGGAGATTTCAAGAAAGCAGTGTTTTATTCTACATTGGATGCTGTGTGGAAATAGTTGTAATTCTATGATTAAGTATCTTAAAAAGTCAAACCTTGAAAATGGTAGGAATGAAGTGTGGGTAATTCTGTGAGGGAAACTAGTCAGATGGACCTTTAACTGGCAAAAAAGAGGTGATTAGTTATATTAGTCAGAATAGGGTGCTTTTCAGTCATTTTTGTGATTTATTTTTATATGAGTTCAGATATGACTATGGAGTGGTATTTTTTTGGTTTTCGTTTATCAAGATCAAACACTGGTCTTGTCTGCCATTTGTATTCTGAGAATTTTTATTTTGAATAAAACACAAAGATGATCTGTAATTATCTAGCTGTGAACTGCAGGTTAGCTCCTGGCAACAACAGGTCAGTTCCTTGCTATTGGAACTACATATTTTATATCTTCTGTTCTTTCCTGACCAAAGATAGATGAAGTCAAGCTGTAGGATATTAATCTGTGATATAAAGATCTTCACTGTTGCTGAAATTTTGATGACTAGAAGGCTATTTAGAAAATGTAGCTTGTAGTTGTATTGATATTTGTCTTCCTGCTCCTTTTGCGGCAAGGTGAGTTGATGAATGCTCAGATTTGACAATGGATGTGTAGTAGCATTTAATATTCTGGGAAGGATATATCAGCCAACTTCAACACAGGCAATTATCAGAAACAGCAGTATTGGCTTTCAGGTGAGCAGACCCCGGTTGCTCTATCTCTCTGGGTATGCTTGATCTCTCCAAATATTAAGATGGCAGTTGGCCAGGAAACCTCAATTCTTGGATGTATCTAAGAAAAATCATTGATTTTGAGTTTGTCCAACATTTTCTAATGTCAACTTCTAGACTCTATACCTTGGAACTGAAATTGAAAGTCCATTTAAGTATTAATGTTTAACCTTAGGTATTTACAGGTTTTCCAAGTTCACAAAGCAATCTTGGAACTATAGGAAGAACGTAATGCTTGATGTAATTTAAGCTGATTTTGCAGCAGGAAAATTATCAACACATGCTAGTACTTTTACAAATATGTAAAATACAAAGATAATTTGTTCTAAATACAAATGTTTATAATATAATTATTTGGGTCAATTTATTTTAATCTGTTGTGTCAATTTCTGTAATTCATTTACTTCCTTCTCAATTTTATAACCTTTCATTATGATTCTCATTCTCTATAGTTTAATTTTTGTTGATTTTTTAAAATTTTGTTGTTTTTGTTTTGAATACCCCATTTTTTTTCTTTTAAAAGTATTTTAACCTTTTTAAAAATATTTTATTTATTTATTTGACAGAGATCACAAGTAGGCAGAGAGGCAGGCAGAGAGGGGCAGGGATAAGCAGGCTCCCCGCTGAGCAGAGAGCCTAATGTGGAACTCAATCCCAGGACCCTGGGATCATGACCTGAGCCGAAGGCAGGGGCTTAACCCACTGAGCCACACAGGCATCCAAATGTATTTTAATCTTAATGGAACTTAGAAAAATATAAAAATTGAAAACTTATTTTATATTTTTTGACTCCAAAATTGGGATTAAGATAAATTATTTGATATTAATGATGATCCAAACTTCAGAATCCCACGTTATGTGATCAAATATAAATCCCAGAAGAAATAAGATAGAATTAGCAAGTGTTAGCTTATTATTTTGGAGAGTAACTCACATACGCTTTTGTCTCCAAATATATTATTCATTTGTAAAGACTCAATGGTGACAGATTTCTTTTTCTTCTTGCAAGAATAGGGATTTTAAAAAGTTCCATACAGTGCATAAATCTACATAATACATTTCAAAAGAAAAATAAATTATGACCAACATTTGTAAACAAATCATCTAGTTCAATAAGAAATATCAGGGTGACACTTGTCGGACTGATCTCTTGAGCGTTGTCAAAGAATATTTTATATAGTTATGTAGTAAGGATAATTTAACACTTTGATTTTTATGTTGAAGCTATTTTTTTTTTAAGATTTTATTTATTTATTTGCCAGAAAGAGAGAGAGAGAGAGAGCGGCACAGGCATACACAGAGGGAGAAGGAGGCTCCCTTCTGAGCAAGGAGCCCAATGTGGGACTCGATCCCAGGACACTTGGATCATGACCTGAGCCAAAGGCAGTCGCTTAACCAACTGAGCCACCCAGGGGTCCCTGTTGAAGCTATTTTTAATCAAATTTTTTAAAAGATTTTGTTTATTAATTTGACAGAGAGACAGTGAGAGAGGGAACACAAGCAAGGGGAGTGGGAGAGGAAGAAGCAGGCTTCCCGCTCAACAGGAAACTCAATGTGGGACTCCATCCTAGGACCCCAGGATCCTGACCTGAGCTGAAGGCAGCCCCTTAATGACTGAGCCAACCAGGCACTCCTAAAATTTTTGTATTAATCAAAATTTAAAGATAATATGATAAATAGTCCATTAGATATTTGATATGTGTTTTAAATCAAAGAAAGTTAATAAAACAAACATATACGTAATTTAAAAGAGCATATTTTACCATCATAGATTAATATGTTTAGCATATTTGAAAATACCTTGATTAGAATTATAACTTACAGAAATTCTTCCATTATTTTTTCTCCATTATTACATTCTATAAAGTATCACACAGATGGACATACTTTTATATTCCATTCACAGTAAATTAATATGAATTAAAATTTACATTTTAAATATTTACCTTCAATCAACAATGGAGTGGATCATTTTCATATATGACAGTTAACACAGAAGATACATGATTTAATTTTATCAAAAGTTCTTGAAAACTGTAGTTTATTAAAGTTGGTTTGCACAGGTGCCAAAAGCTGATAAATCTAGTTAAAAAGCTAATTCACATTATTAAGTGAAGAGTTTGCAATTAAGTATATATTCTTATTTCTTAGATAAACAGATCATTAAAAGGTTTATAAATTGTCTTGAATAAATATGTGTGAAAAGAATAAAGAAAAACTAGATTTAGGAATATAGAAATGCCAAAAAATAATGCATTATTAGAAAACAAAGAAAGGAATGGAAGGATTAGGATTAGAATCAAGATGTAATTAACATTATTTCTGGATATCGTTTTCATTAATTATTGGATTAATAGTAACTAAGAGGTGGACAAAAACCCATTTATAGCAATGTCTGTACATTGATTTAGATAACTGTACTACCCATGGTTTACTGTGTTGTTTAGAGTTCAGTCTGTAAGATGTGCACATTAGTCATTCACTTAAGAAATATGTGCCAGGTGCCTATTATGTGGCAGATATTGTCCTATGTGGCCTACTTCAGTTAACCAAACTAAGCTACTTGATCTCAGGATCCATATATGCTGGGTTTGAAACAAACAAGAAATAATAGAAATAATGCACAAATTATTTATTGAGAGGACACAATTATACACAATAATGTGGGAAACCATGTTGTAAATATAAAACAAAAAGGAAAGTAAGATAAAGCAACAGAAGGGATGGTGGGCATGTTTCAGTATTCTACAGTGAAGTCAATATGAAAATGAGATATGAGCAAAGAATGGAGAAATAAAATTGAGACAACAGATATGTGGGAGAAGACCATTCCAGGTGCAGAAACAGCCAACTGAAAGCCTTAGGGTTGGAGTATGCCTGACATGTTTGAAAAACAGCAGGGAGTTCAGTGTACTTGGCATGGAGTGAGCAAGGGGAAGAATAACAGATAAGACCCTAACACCCATGGGGTGCCTGGTGACTAAGTCATTAAGAGTCTGTCTTTGGCTCAGGTCATGATCCCAGAGTCCTGGGATCAAGCCCCACATTGGGCTCCCTGCCCAGTGGGAAGTCTGCTTCTCTCTCTTCCACTCCCCTTGCTTGTGTTCCCTTTCTCACTTTCTCTCTCTGTCAAATAAATAAATAAAATCTTAAAAAAAAAAAAAAGACCCTAACACCTGTTCTGACTTCAGTTCCTCATCCCAATGTTCTTATGTCCTCCTCAACTTAAGGCATGGTCATAGAAACTGCCACTTTTCCATATTAAAACTAGCATGTAGAAGCTTTGTTTTGAACCACTCCAGTACTGTTTCTGGATCCTGCAGCCCCTATCTCTACTTAGGAATTTCTTCACAACTTTTGAAATAACTGCTTCCTCAATATTTAAATTTAAGGTGTGAAAATTGTACTTCTATAAAGATGTATAAATAAACATGCTTCACAGTTCAAATAAAACAATATTTCCAACTAAATAAATATTATTGTGTATATGAATTTTAAATACATATGAAGTTTGGGCTACCTTATATTATAAACTATGATATCTAAATTGTTTTGAAAGTGCATTGATTTTGATGTTCCTGAGACCTCATTTTTCCCTAAGCGTGATGTCTTTGTTGTTTGAATCAGTCTTATTATTCATGTATATTTTTAAATAAGTTTTTCCTTCTAAATACACTATGTTTTTAAAGCTCCAAGTAATAAAGCTTATATTTATTTTCTTTGCTAGGGTCCTAATGATATCCTTGTGGGAACTCACTATAAATTATGCATTTTTGAAGGTTTCAAAGATTAAACTCCATAAACTTAATTACTGTGTTTCCTCCACTCTCATGTGTTTTTTTTTCCTTATCTGAAATATCAACATACACACGAAAGTAGAAAGAACGTATTCTGAATTATATTTTTCAAACATCACCTTATGATTTCCTCAGCATCATTGGCCATGTATTTCTGCCAGTGGGAAATATTTTGACAATGTAGAAGTATGATTTCCTACTTGCTCTTAAATATGAGCCAAATGGGTAAACAGATAGGAGCTCCTAGCCTTGGAGAAGTCTATTCACAAGAGACCAAATCACTGGCATAATCATAGTATAACATTAGTAGCTTCTTGACTTTTGCTGTGTGGCATAGATTAAAAGAGAAATTCAAATCCTAAAATAAAGAAAATAAAAATTAATGTCTTTTCACAATTTCATAAAAGTTTATATATCTCTTTATAACTACTAAATCTACAATGAATAGACAAAATAAAATATGTAAAAATGTGTGTATATGAGACATATTCTCAGCCTAGGTATTTGATTATACTTTATGTTTTATTAAGATTTATATTGGCTTAAGTTGTTAAGAATAAAATAAAAAATCCTAAGTCATTCTATAGCCTTAGGTAGAGAAATTATTATGAAATCAAGCACAAGGCACTTATTTTCTGTTTACTACATATATCAAAACAGAATATTAAAGTATCCCATGTAGGTTATAGTTCTATTTCTATTTTATGTCTAAACAGTTTTAGTTTTCATATTTAAATATTCCATGGAGGCACCTGGGTGGCTCAGTTGGTTAAGCATCTGCCTTCAGTTCAGGTCATGATTTTGGGGTCCCAGGATCAGTCCTGCATCAACTCAGCAGGGAGTCTCCTTCTCCCTCTGTCCTTCCCCCTGCTCATGCTTTCTCTCTGTCTTACAAATAAATAAGTAAAATCTTTAAAGAATAGATAGGTAGGTAGATAGATAGATGACAGATAGATAAATATTCCATGTGGACACAAATCATTATAACATGTCTCTTCATTTTTTATTATAACTTTATTTTTATAAATACCTTATGTTGTTTAATGTTTGTTGCTTTAAGCTTCTTTAATATTGTTTTTATTGGTCATTTCCATTTTTGTTATATATTTTTGGGTTTACGTATCACTTTTAGATTTATTTCTTATGTTGTGCAATTACATGTTCATACCATATATTTTTAAGTGGAAATTTAAAATACTTCCATTGGGTTTTAATTTCTCTACTGTGTTATAATATAACCTGTTTCACTGTAACCCCACAAGTTTCCAATAAAATTATACCCCGCATGACAAGTCTACATAAGTGGTGTTTGGTAGGAAAATTGAAGAAAATGGACATATCTTATATTTGAAACCTTTATAGAGAGATGAGAAGAGGATGTGTGAGTGACTTCAAGAATTTAATGGCAACACATATACAAGTAAAGTGGGTAAGAAATTTGAAAGGAAAATATTGGATATCTCATAAGATCTGGGATGGAATTTATGATGATTTTATGTAAATTTCTAAGACAAGTAGTAATCTATATTACCTTTATTTCTTATATATTTAAACATTTGCTCATGAACCAGCCTGGATTTATTATTGTAATTCTTTTCTTGTTAGAGCATATATTTAAATATTATTTTATATAAAATATTCTCAGTCTATAAATGTTGCAAAATATCTGTGTGTTTTTAATGATAATTTGAAGAATATAAGACTCTTTGCTCTAAAACTTATAAAGTAAAAATATTTTTGTATTTACTCCATCACCTTCCACAGCTTAATTTCAAACAAGTGTTTTATAGACAGCCCATTTCTTCTGCATTGATGCTTATAAGACATTTTCCTAAAATAATACTTACTTTTATTATTAAAAAATAATATATGGTAGACTTCTGAAACCTGATTTAGAGAAAAGCAGCAATAAAAGTGGATGAAATAATCAAAAACAAGCATTTAAAATTTCTGGAGTTTGATTAGAGAGAATACAATAAGTTGAAAATAATTTACTCAAAAAATGTACTAATTCTCAATAAAAACAATTGGACTGTGTGACAATTAAGCCAAGGGCTGCTCCTTTCTACCCAATAGTATTTAGTTGGGGATGTTATGCTCTGTGTGGTGTTCCCAGTTGCCCTCCTCATTTTGTAACTGGCTGAATGGTACACTAAATTGATTTCAGACAAGTAGTGAAGGCCATGAAAATTGGTAAATCCCTTTTTACTCTCTCTTGCACCTAGATTCTCTTCTGTGTGGCTGCAAGGATAAGAATTTCACATCATCCAACAACCCAAACACTGTGTTCTATTCATGGATTTGTCTGAGGTGTTTGATAAAGCAGAGCATAGAAAAATCCATTTCTAAAGACGACTTGTAGAAATCACAGTGGAAAACAATTAGAGGGGGCTAACATCACTGTGATGCAAAGAGAAATAATGGCAGACTGTCAGAAATTTAACAGGGAGTACTAGGAATAGATATAGAAGGTTCTCCTAATGTCAAGCTCCATCCCTTCTGGTCCAGAAATCTGTGCACATATGCAAGGTTGTGTCTATTCAGGAGAAACCAGAGAGAGCTGGGAGCAAATCTCACTGGCTGAATGTAAGGCAGACTTTTAACTTCCCTCAAATTGGAACCATGTCCAAAGTTAGTCCTAATTCAAAAGGTCAAAGCTTTATGGGTCAAGGTTTAAACATGATCTCTGACCAATCACTGGTTGACCACCATGCTAGGCATACCTGGGACAATCCTGGGAAGTCGGGCCAAAATATGAACTTAGCAGACAAACACTTCAAAGTACTTGAAATACGTTAAAAAAACTAAAGGGATTTATTTTTTTTTTTAAAGAATTAAAGGGGAATATATTGGTGATGACATATCAAATAGAAAATCTTAACAAAGAGATACAAAATATATAATTTAACCATGTGGAAAATCTAGAGTTGGCAAGTACAGTAGCTGAAATGAGAAAAAAAATACTAGAAGAGATCAACAACAGATCTAATTGGTGTAAGAAAGCATGATAAGATTTGAAGATATATCAGTAGAGAGCATCAGATCTGAGGAATAGAAATAAAGATGGAGAAGGAAAAATGGTGACTCAGAGATCTATGAAGCACCATTAAGTCCATCAATGTACAGTTAAAGGAAGTACCAGAAGGAAAAAAAGAGAAAAGAAAAAAGTTCACAGAAATTATGGCCAAAATATTTCTAAATTTAATAAGGTGTATTTTAAACACATTAATACATTTACCTAAGAATCTCAATAAACTCTAAGTGGGGTAAAACAAAGATATTCATACCTAACCACACAGAGTCAAGCAATTGAAATATAGTGATAAAAAGAAAATCTTTAAAGCTACAAGTAAAAATTGATATTTTACATTCAAGTAAATCACATGAAATATAAAAGCTGACTTCTTGTCAAAAGTGATGAAGGCCAGAAACCAGTGTGATGACATTTTCAAAGTGCTGCCAGTAAAACAATACCTAGAAAAAGGAAAAGAAAAAATCTGTCAACCAAGAATCTTACATCTGGGAAAACTATCCCTCGTAAATAAAGGTGAATTAAAGACAAACACTAGTAACAAAGACTGAGAGAATTCATTGCTATCAGAGATGGCTAAGAAGAATATATATATCTTTTAAAGTTAAATAGATTGAGTGGTGCCTCAGTGGCTCAGTCAGTTAAACATCTGACTTTGGCTCAGGTCATGATCCCAGAGTCCTGGGATCGAGCCCCACATTGGGCTCCCTGCTCAGTAGACAGCCTGCTTCTCCCTCTCCCTATGCCCCTCTGTCCCACTTATGCTCTCTCTCTCTCTCTCTCAAATAAACAAAATCATAAAAAATTATGTAGGTTGGAAAAAAGTGGGAAAAGAAGTTAAAATCTACTTGAAGAAATAAAGAGCATTGGTAAAAGTAATTGAGTAGGTAATTATGAAATACAATATAATTATATGTTTTTCTCCATTCCTTTAATTGTCCTTTTATAAAACTACTTAAAGCAGGGGTGCCTGAATAGCTCAGCTAGTTAAGTGTCTGACTTTGGCTCAGGTAATGATCCCAGGGTCCTGGGATTGAGCCCTGTGTTGGGCTCTCCATTCAGCAGGGTTTCTATTTCTCCTTAAGTCCCTCTCCCTGCTTTTACTCTCTCTCTTTCTCTCTCAAATAAATAAATAAATTCTTTTAAAAAATTGTATCTTTGGACTTCTAAAGGTGTACATACATACTAACAGGGCAAAGGAAGAATGAGGCAATTTGGAGTGGGGAAATGACACCAGGTTTTACTTAAATCTAAAAGAAGAAATTTATAATCCTGGAAGTAATACAATAAGTAGCTTGATACACAAAACTCTAAATACTGCCTTTCTTTTTGCTCTTAGGTTCTTTAAAAGGCACAAAATTTAAAAAGAAAAAAAAAACTTTTAAAAGATTTAAAAGGCAGGTGATTAAAGACTGAGCCACCCATGTGCACTTAAAAGGCATAAGTTTATATAAAACATTAATTATAGCAATCTTTGTTTGGGTTTAGAACATATACAGATGTAGTATATAAATTTAACACAAAGAAAGGGAGAGAAAGTGTAGTTCTATTTATAAAAAAAGTTTATATTTTACTGTATCAGTGATTTCCAGGGATGGGGCTGGGTGAATGGGAAGGGATGGATAGGTGAAACACAGGATTTCTAGAATGGTGATACTATTCTGTATGATAACATGGTGATGGGTATATGTTAGTCATTACACATTTGTCCAAACCCATAAAATGAACACTACCAAGAATGAGCTCTAATGAGAAGTATAGAGATTGGGTAGTAATGATGTATCAATATAAATTAACCAATTTTGCCAAATGTACCACTTTTACTGTGGGATGTTGACAATGGAAGAAACTATAAGCATGTGTAGGGCAAGTTGTATCAGAAATCTCTGTACTTCTCAGTTGTGTTGTGAACCTAACACTGCTCTAAAAAACAAAATTGATTTAAAAGAAAATAACAGGTATAGAGGAGTATATGGATCAATTAGAATATTAATACATTGTTAATTGGTTTATGAAATGGTCTCATCACTTTGGAAAATGGTCTGACAGTTTCTTAAAATAATAAACATAGATTTACCATATCAGCAAGTAATTCTACTTCTAGGTGTATATTCAAGATAAACAAAAACATTTGTATACCCAAAGACTTATATATGAATGTATATTGGCACATTATTTGTAATAGCCCAAAGATCAAAGACAAAATAGCAATGAATAGAATCATGTATTTGGGTATTTTTGCTTAGAGTAATCATAAGTTTGTAAAGCTCTTTAGTGAGAAATAAAATTAGAAGTGTATGGAGCCCCCTTGGAGCACCCGGGTGGCTCAGTGGATTGGAGCCTCTGCCTTCGGCTCAGGTCATGATCCCGGAGTCCTGAGATCGAGCCCCGCATTGGGCTCTCTGCTCAGCAGGGAGCCTGCCTCCCCCTCTCTCTGTGCCTGCCTCTGCCTACTTGTGATTTCTGTATGTCGAATAAATAAATAAGATCTTAAAAAAAAAAAAAGAAGGGTATGGAGCCCCCTTACGATACCGTCCTAGAGCTGAATTGTCTCTTGATAGAGTGGAACTTTAGGGAAAAATTATGAAGGGAAAAATAATAACAGCTGGGCTTCAGGAAAATAAATTCATAACTATATTTGTAGCTCCTTTTCAGTAATACAGTAAAACGTACACCATAGACAAATAATCCACAAAGCCTACTTTTTTTTTTTTCTTTATATTTGCCTTCCCCTGAGATAACAGGGTAAGGAATTGGGTTGAACTATGGAGAAAAAAGGCTTCATATGTTAACCAGGAAAAACTAACAAGAATGTCTGATTTACTTTGGATGTCAGTGGTCACAGTGCTAGGGAACTTTGCCACATATTTTCATAACAAAACCACTGTTTTGCAAACCCAAATAAAGATTAAAATACTGGAATGTTTATGTGCTTAGTTTGACTGTAGCTTTTATTCTGGACTTATTAAAAATTTCAGACAGCAGAATCTTATTTCAATGTTCATACTTTATGTATATAACAATGGAGGCTATTTAGAGAAGGAAACGTTACTAGAATTTACCAGGACTTCAGTTACTGGAAATAAATTACTGTAACCTGTATTTACTGTAGCTTGGTGAATGTCATGAGAATATCTACAGTAATTGGCCTATGGCATGTTTTCAAATCATTATGAGCCCAAGGGTCTTCATAAGTCATCAGTTAAGAAGCACTGTTCAACACAATTCTTTAGTAGCAAATGTGATAAAAGTATATATTTTAATTTTATTTGTAAGAGTAAAGTCCTCCAGGTTTTAATACCCAATTTATTTAGCTAAATCCCAGGTTAACATTAATTATTACTCAAAGACTTGAATGTTATCTGTGTTTACCTTAACAGGCCAATAGGAAGAAAAATGAAAAGAAAATAAAAGAGTTGAGGAGTGAGAAAAAATTGCGTGTAGTTTGAGGAATTCCAAATTATAATTCTCTATTTTATCAGTATGTAATTGGACTGATAGAATATGCAGACCTAATACAAAGTCAAAATTAAAATTTATGAAATTATTAAGGAAAGGAAGCAAAGAAGTTATAAAGTAATTATTGAAATATTTTATTAGATTAAAAAATTAAATTATTTTTGGGTAAAAGGCAATATAACTAGTTAAAAGCTAAAAAAAGAGAACAAGAAAATTATTTTGACTTATGAGTCAAGTGTTACTATAGCTGTGACGGTAACTGTATGCACTAACTTGACTGGGTCATGGGGTACCCAGATATTTGGCTGAACATTATTCCTGAGTGTGTCTGTAAGTGTTCCTAGATGAGAATAACATTTGATTAAGTAACTTGAATTAATATTTGAATAATTACCATTTAAATAAGTAATTACCATCTGGATAAGTAATTTGAATATGTAAATTAGAGTGTTCTCTCCATTGCGGGTGGGCCTCATCCAATCTGTTGAAGGTCTGAAAGGAATAAAAATGTAAGAATTACTTCTCTCTGTCTGACCCTCTTCTAGCTGAAACATTTGTCTTCTACCTTCAAACTCAGACTTGCCATGCAACTATACCATGGGCTTTCTTGGGATTCAAGTTTGCTAACAGCAGATCTTGAACATCTCATCCTCCATAATCCAATGAGCCAGTTCCTTATAGTATATAGTAATCATATGTATCATATACTAACCATATATTATCCCCAAACTGTGTGAAAACAGTGAATCTAATGCAATAGAAAGCTAAGTAAAGAGTTAAAGTAAAAAACAGAAAAGGAAAAGAAAGAAAGGAAGAAAAGAACATAAGGAAAGAATACACACAGGAAATCACAGACACAAAAAGCCAATAAATATTGAAAAAGTAACAAAGTCATGATCAAAAAACTAATATTGAGAAATTTATTGTCATTTGCCAGATATATAATATCTAATGAGGATAAGAGGGAACTCTTTCATGAAAGATAAGTATCTTAGAAATAGGAGAACAGTATTCCAGGGAATCCTCCCTCTCTCCAACTGAACATCATCAGATATCAGGAGATTTGGCAAGGTCCAGGTTCCTTAGGAACATGGGCTGTCACCACACTGTGGATATGGATGTTAAAGCACAACCTGTTCAGGTGATAAGTAAAGATTGTATAATCAATTGGGGTTATTCATCTATATGGAAGGAGGTTGTCACTCTTCATTATTTTTGCTACTGAGGTAGATTTACGTGGGTTGTACATGGAATTTGCAATACATAAATCCAAAGGAAGATAGAGATAGGAACACAAATGAATCAGACATCTTTGAGTCTGTCTTCTTATAAAGAAGGAAAATACTTTTTATTTATTGATTGATTAATTGATATTTTAGGTAGTTAGTGTACAGTGCAATATGGTTTTCTGGCATAGAATTTAGTGACTCATTGCTTACATACAATACCCAGTGGTCATCATAACAAATGTCCTCCTTTATACCCAGCACCAATCTAGCCCATCCCCCAGCCACCTCCCTCCAATAACCTTCAGTTTGTTCTCTATCATAAAGAGTCTTTTATGGATTTTCCCCCCTCTCTTTCTTTTCTTTTACCACTTCCCATATGTTTATCTGTTTTCTTTCTTAAATTCTATATACGAATGAAGTTATATGGTATTTGTCTTTTTCTGGCTGACTTATTTCATTAAACATAATATGTTCTCATTCCATTCACATCATTGCAAATGGCAATATTTAATTAATTAATTAATGTATTTATTTATTGGATTGCGGATATATTTGTATATGTCAACTCTTCTTTATCCATTCATCAGTCGATGGATATTTGGGCTCTCTCCGTAGTTTGACTATTGTTGATAATGCTGCTATAAACATCAGGGTTCATGTATCTCTTTGAATCTGTATTTTTGTGTCCTTTAGGTAAAGACCTAGTAGTGGAATTGCTAGGTCATAGGGTAGTTCTATTTTTAAATTTGAGGAACCTCCATACTGTTCTCCAGAGTGGCTGCACCAGTTTGCAACTCCACCTACAGGGCAAGAGGGCTCCCCTTTCTCCATATCCTCTCCAATCCTCTCGTTTCTTGTGTTGTTAATTTTAGCCATTCTGACAGCTGTGAGGTGATATCTCATTGTAGTTTTGATATGTATTTTCCTGGTGTTGAGTGATGTTGAACATCTCATGTGTCTGTTAGTCATCTGATGTCTTCTTTGGAAAAGTGTCTATTCATGTCTTCTGCCCATTTCTCAAATGGGTTGTTTTTTGGGGTGCTGAGTTTGATAACTTCCTTGTAGATTTTGGATACTAACCTTTTATCAGAAATGAGTTTGGCAATATCTTCTCTCATTCCATAGGATCCCTTTTAGTTTTGTTGATTTTTTCCTTCATTGTTCAGAAGATTTTTATTTTGATGAAGTCCCAATAATTCATTTTTGCTTTTGTTTGCCTTGCTTGTGGTTATGTATCTAGTAAGAAATTGCTATGGCTGCAGTCAAAGAGATGGCTGCCTGTGTTCTCCTCTATGATTTTGATGGTTTCTTGTTTCACATTTAGGTCTTTCATCCATTTTGAATTTTTTGAGGGGTATCATGTAAGAAAGTGGTCAAGTTTTATTCTTCTCCATGCTGCTATCCAGTTTTTCCCAATATCATTTGTTGAAAAGACTGTCTTTTTTCTATTGCATATTCTTTCCCACTTAGTCAAAGACTAGTTGGCCATATAGTTGTGAGCCCATTTCTGGTTTCTCTATTTTGTTTGATTGGTCTATTTCTGCTTTTGTGCCAGTACCAAAATGTCTTGATGATTATGGCTTTGTAATATAGCTTGAAATCCAGAATTATGATATCTTCAGTTTTGTTTTGCTTTTATGTAATTGCTTTGGCTATTTGTATGGAACAGAGAAGGAAACCACTTTAAACACACTAACCTAGCTGAAAAAATTTGAAATACTAGTATTCATGTCAGGAACTGTGCTATTTCCTTTAACCTTTAGACAAATAATCATGAAGGAAGAAAGTTGTGGTGGGCATAATAGAGATAAAATATAGGATTTGCAAGTAGACTTCTCCATGCGGTGTTCTCTTTTAGTATGCTAATAAAATTTCAAATAACGTTAATGCTGCAATATATTACATTTATTACAAGTACATATGCTTGCATAAACACTAACTAGCACAAATGTACTCAACATCTGAAGCATATAGGATTTTATAAATAAAAACAGTTATCCTTCATAACTTTAAATGCAGGTGCACATTGTATTGCTTGACTCCCCTTCTAATCAAGGATACTATAGTACTGAGAGAATTTCAAGTGGCCAATTGCGTTTATTCTCACTGGAGGAATTTTAGTAAATCAGCTTTCTAGCTTGACATAAAAGGAAAGAGCAAAGGAAAGGAAAATAAGTAAAATAAAATCCCTCTCATTGTGAAGTGTATTTTACATACACTACTGCATATGAAAATTATCTGACCAATTTAAAGGAAAATCAAACAAAAATCTCCATAGCCACAGCCCAATTAAAAAAAAAAAAAAGCCTTCTCTTTGAAAGTCCCTCTTTATCTTTGAAGGTCTATCAAGAGATTCTTTAGGTTTTCTACCTAAGGGGATGGTTATGGTTAAGTCATATTCAATTGCATTGACTAATGATGTCAAACACTAGACTGCACACTGAATAAAACAAAGCAGAAAGATGAGTTTATTTCAAGAATTTCAATTTGTAAGCTGGGAAAATCAAAGCTATCAGAGAAATGAGTTCCAGATTTCTCATAATCTAAGGGATTTTTATGGGGTAAATGTGAAAGTTAATCTTTTATTTTCCAGCTAGGGTTTTTTTTTGTTGTTGTTGTTTTTGTTTTTGTTTTGTTTTGGTTTGGTTTGGTTTTTATTTATTTGGATCTGGGTAGTTGAGTCAAGGGAATAAGAGAATAAGAAAGTATAGAGATGTTCTAAACAGACTTGGCATTTAGGGGTTGGCTGCTATCCTCTGCTGATTTGCGAGAGGAGCTGTAAATTTCTGTAAGGTTAGTTTAAGTTTCCTTATGTGCTTGCATCAGCTGTATCCATTTTGTCCCTGACAGACTCCATTTTAGTTTGTTTCTACAATGTGAAAATATTTTCCAAAATGGTTGCTCTCTCTAACACTAGATGAGAAACTTTATATCCTACATACTCCCATCTTTACTTTTACTTAATTCTTAATTTTTTCCAATCTGACACATATAAAATGGTTTCCCATTGTGGTTTCAATTTTCATTTCACTGATGATTGATCAAATTAAAGGAGTGGAGAGCAAGTGATTCTTAGTTTAATGTTTAAATACATTTTTTCAAATGCAAGTTTAAATTTATGTTAGTAAACTGTATTTATCCTACACAGATAAGGTTTCTAAAGATTTTCAAAACAAACTGAAAATTTTTTAAAGTTCCTTCAGAAATTTTTAAACTTTATTAACTGAATCCTTTTCTTCCTCATTGTTCCTCAGGGAATTCTTAAAACTTTTCAGAAGCAAATTTACTTAGGAATAGCAATCAAGACATTTTGTAGAACAATAAAGACATTAATAATACTTTGTTATTGAACATGATATTATTCGCTCTCAAGTTTAGTGGCTTACAATGCATTTTTTTATTGACACTATAAGGAAATTAGCTCTGTTTCCTGGCACAATTAGTTGTAAGTCCTTCATTTTCATTCTGTTGAAGACTGAAGGACAAATCAGTGATAACAGAATCAAGCACTTGGGTAGTCAGCTAAGATTCTTGTCTAGGAGTAATTTATCATGTAAATGGTGCCCGCTTTTTTTTTTTTTAATGGATTTGAAAACAGCTTTCTGCATGATTGAAGCCTTTGTCAGTGGCCCACCCCAACATTTGACAAATGTTACTTTTCTCTACAAGAGTGTAAGAAGATCAGTGTTATCAACTTTTGAAATGGCATAATTAGGTTATATATATTTTTCCAAATCCTCTCTTGCTCATTTAGAATGTTATATGGATGTTATATTTGCACTCTAAATAAAGCCTAAAAGATTATAAAATGCATACTTTTTTCCTGTGAAAAAGGAATAGTTTGGAAGCCAGATCTATAAAGTATATGTGTGTATATTTCCTTTCAATCTATGGCTTCTTCAAGATATTAAAATAATATTAATATATTAAGACTGCATGCATTGAAATATGTGTTTATTTAAAGTATCAGAAAATGTCTAGGTGATTATTTGTATGACACCATATAGCTAAATATTTTAAAATGTATAGAATACAGATTTTTAAAATTTTTCTTTGGGCATTTGGCACTGTATAAAGAACTTAAGGTGCTTTTCATCTAAATATATACTACATAAATATTGATATTGCAACCAATACCTAAAAATATGGGTATGCTCAAATATTTGATGTTCATCCCAAGGGGAAAAAAATATGCCAAATATTTATGTCTGTCAGGAAAACAATAATTTTTTAAAAAATATTTTCTAACCCATTCTGGAGGAAACTGATCTTTTTCTTTAAATTAACATAATTATCCATTATTAAAGTCAACTAATATATTCAATTGACCATATTGAGTTTTATACTATGAAATTATAATTTTATGGAATGGTTTATTTGTTATTTTATGTTATTTCCTTTCTTATCAAATTATTTGAGTTCTCCATTTTAGTTGACCTAAATATAGAGCCTATTTTATCATATGATACTTTATTTTTCATTTTAACATATTTATACTTTCAATTCTAAGATAATTCTCAAATACTTATAAAAGAGTACTAATATACTATTTTATCTAAAAATTCTGCAAGTACATACATGTATGCTAACAATGTCATCTTCTGACTTTGTGTCCATTTCATGGTGTTCCTCTTTGGTCATCACAATTAGCCCCAGTAGTCTTTTCTCAGTATGTCTTTCTTTTGGCCTCCCCTGTGTATTTGTGTATTCTTGCTCATCCATTTTGCATGGTTTACAATCTCAGGATGGCATTTTCATGGCCATGTTTCCCTGAAGTTATTGTTGTTTTCATGTCACTGCAATGGCAACCTCTTGGAATTGATTTCCCAGCTATGAAGCCCCTAAGCTGTCACAACCACTTCCTTCAAGAGAATTCAATGCAGAATAGTAGCAGTGAGTGCTGTTGTGGGGCCTAACAAATCCCCAGTTACAGGATTCAATGAGACTTGTTTTAAAGTGATGGGAGTATGCAAAGAGGGCAAAATGCTTTTTGTTATGTGTCCATCCAAAAATTTGAAGCATTTTGGAATTATAAAATATTTAGTCATTCTTCATTAACAGGTAGGTAGAGCTAAGTATCTCCCTTAATTTGCTGGATGAAAAAGATGACATTTTGTTCAGCAAATCTACTCTATGATCCATCCTATTTCCTTTTGAAATTTTTAATTCAGTGTTATTTCTTCTACAATTATGATATTTTTTTTTGTTCAAGGTATTCTGTTTACCACTGCTGATGTGGCTATTACAAGTGTATTTCAGTAAAAAGCAATGTCTGTCACTCCAAAGAAGTATGGTTCACATATTTCCTATACATTCATAGATAGAATACTCCCATACGTAGAAATGGGAAGGTAAATTAACTATGTTGGGCATTGTGACTTCACTGATAGCATGGATACATTTAAAGACTTTGCATCTATATAACTGGAATATGAGAAGATAAAACTAGCCATTCCTGAAAAAAAAACTCATGAGCGGTATATGTTTGTCTGTCTCCTATGAATAGATGTATAGGAGATGGATAAGACATCTAAACAATTCCCTTTGTTCTGAAGCCAATGATAGACACAATATTTTGCATTTAGAGTAAAATTGATCTCAGAGAAATTACTGAGAAGGTAAGTTGAAGGTGTGAAAAGTCTTGGGACAGGAAAGCAATGTAGGTACTTTAAGACATTCATTAATTAGTTTATCTACCCAAATCCCAGAATGTAATTACTCTCCATCGGAATATGGCTGATTCCTCAGTTTAACTGCTGAGCCTCAGCAACTGTTGTTTTCCACCTCTCTTCTAGGAAAGACTGCTAAGCAGTGAAACTGACTACTGTGGACATTTTAATATTCAGTTCACCTCTTTCACCCTTTGCCTCAGGGCAGCTAGCACACTTTGTGCAACTTGAACTTTAGCAGGATTTGGAGGAATTCACCTTAGGGAAATTAAAACTGTAGATACAGTCAAGGGACCTATGATTACAAATAATCCACAAACTCCTATTATTTGGCAATACTGAGCTAAATTGGTACAAACTCAGAGGTTTGATTTTTCAGTGTTTCTTGGGTAACCGCATGTACTGCAATAACTTTTATTTTTAATGTCATTTTTTCAGCCTAAATAATCTTGAATATGAGAACAAAAGTACTTTGGATTTTTTTTGTCTTATTTTGTTTTGTTTTATAATAATGAACAGGACTCTAATAGACAAAATTAAATGTCTAAATAACCCATTCCCACACAGACATATACCCACTCACAGCTGGTATTTCCTGATTGTGGTAGATACTTAGGTAGACCTCAAAGATCCCCCTTCAGGACTCATTTCCCCAGGACAGGAGTGTTGCCTGATAATAGCCCAAGGCTGAGACTCTCCCTAAACCTATCCTCTGTGGAAGGAAACTGCCTTGTTCAAGATTACCTTCCCATCCTCTCCCACATGGCCATCATCCAATGACTGATTGGTCCATTCAGGTGTTCAAAGGCCCACCAGCTATGTCTGTGTCTATTTTCTCTGGAAGGGCATCCTAGTTTTCATACAACTTCTCCATCCATTTAGTCCTCCTTTCCTTGCTCCCTCACAAATGTCTTTTCCCAAATCCCTTCCTAAGAAACATCCCTAATGCCAATATCAGTTTCAAAATTTCTGAGGAACCTGACCCTATGTATGATGATCAAATAAATAAGACTAGTTCTTGACAAAGGAAGGGGCAAAAGACAAATCCCAGCTCTACTCCTCTACTCAGTATGCTTTTTGGATGCTGAGCCATTTCAAATCACTTTCTACTCCATTTCCAGGAAGAGAGCTAAGATCTAAAATGAAAGGTTAAAAAATTTCTTTAAGGGGAACCTGGGTGGCTCAGTGGGTTAAAGCCTCTGCCTTCAGCTCAGGTCATGATCCCAGGGTCCTGGGATTGAGCCCAATATCAGGCTCTCTGCTCAGCATGGAGCCTGCTTCCTCCTCTTTCTGCCTGCCTCTCTGCCTACTTGTGATCTCTGTCTGTCAAATAAATAAATAAAATCTTTAAAAAAAATTTCTTTAAGACTGTCTTCAGCAAACTTGGGGTGGATTGTAGCTTTCTAGCTGACATTTTATCATAGTTAGGAAAGGATTGCAGGACTCTGGCTTTTACCTGACAATAACCTGATAGTAAAATTATAAATGACATATTTGTTTTTGTTTTCTTCAGAACACTTGTATTTGCATTTTTCCAGTTAATAAACTACACTATTTGTAATATCTTACAGAAAAGCATGACATATGGTGATCTGGACTTCCTCCCTAGAAAGTAGTCCCAGTCTTTTGGAATAGTAGAACACCAGGATCTAAGAGCTTCATCCCCATAGTCCAATGCAAGACTACGCATATTTGGCTTCTGAAAAATCTAACAGCCATTACATGACTTGAGATTTACTAAAGAATCATAATTATACTTTATGTTCCTCAGAAGAATATTTACTGACAAGATTCTCATCACTTCTGTTACTCAATAAAGTTTATGTAGAGGTTTTAAATTGTCCTTTTTTATAAACTTTTCCAAATTTTCTCTCTAAATTTCATATACAACTACTCCAAAAAAGTGCATGATTATTTTTTTAATATTTTTATTTGTTTATTTGACAGAGAGTGTGAGAGAGAGAGAGCACAAGCAGGGGAAGAGGGAGAAGCAGACTCTCCACTGAGCAGGGGGCCCAATGTGGGGCTCAATCCCAAGATCCTAGGATCATAACCTAAGCCAAAGGCAAATGCTTAAATGACTGAGCCACCCAGGCACCCCAAAAGTGCATGATTATAAAGTGGTGAAGAGTATAAACTTTGAAACCAGAAGTAATTACATTACTTCTATGCCAATAATAATCTAACATGTTTTTTGAGAATTTGAAGGACTAGGTTATTTATCTGTACCATAGAAATAATAATATGACTTAGAACTAGGAGTAACCTAAGGATTTCATGACATAAAGTATTCAAAACACAAATCATAGTTTTGGCATGTAGTTAGGACTAAACAACAACAACAACAACAACAAAACCCCTACAATAATAATAAAATGATTACTAACCTTAGCACTTCATTGAAAGATATGAAGTCATTTTTATTATTTCTCTAAACTCTAACTACATTATTTCCTCTAGCAGAGGCAAATTTTTAAATTGGCATAATAGATCTTTAATGAATCCAATGCCTTTGAAGATAAGTTCTTCTCTTTTTGAGTCTTCTCTCCTCTGTCCTTCAGATCTATCATGCTCTCTCACCTCTCTCTTCTCTGCTCTCACTACGAATAAGCTCTTAAACCCATCTGATGTATCATTTACACCTAGTCATGCATGTTCAGTGTATTATCTGTTACTAAAATATTATATTAGAAAACATCTTCATGAAGATTGAAGACAGTTTTCCTTGCTAAATAATTTTAGGCACCAAAAAGCAGATAAGATATAATGATAAATGCCTGACCATTAACTGTTTTTTATTGTAATGTAAGGGCCTGACCTTAAGCTTTTGATTGCATAGGCATCCATTTCAAAGTCATCCATCTCAGATAAACAAATTGACAGCTAGGCAACTAGGTGAAGAACAAGGCCATCCCACTCATGAAGTTCCCATTTTTAGAAATCCCTGGATGACACAGTTAACTGACCTCTTGAGTAACCCTGTGTTTCCTTCCAGTGCATTATGTTTTAAATTCCCTTCCTGTTCTTGTGTTTTAAATTCACCAATAAAGAGTGAAGACTCCAAACCCTAGATACTTCATCCTCTAACCCAATTATGGAAGAATCCCAGGTCCACACACACATTCTCTCTACCTGGGACCTGGCTGTATGGGCCCAGGTGTGCCCCAATTTCCTCCAGGAATTGTGAGTTATAAATGTTTGTAAAGTACTTTGATGGTCATTGCTGAGGTGCATCATGAAATCATAAGAACCACAGGGCAGGTCTAGCTAAGACATTGGCTCCGGTGGGAGAAATGTCTGTGGGAGGAGTTCCCAAGTTGTAACAAGCCTTAATGAGTGTCCCCACACACTAGCAGCCAATGCCATTACAATCAGCAGGCTGTAACATTTATTCAAAACCTTTAAATCACAGCAGGAAATAATGACTCAGTATATATATATATATATATATATATATACACACACATACACATATATATATGTGTGTGTGTATGTATACATATATATGTATATAACTGATATGATTATCAGTAATATATGTATATATTACTGATACCATGGAAAGGTAATATTTGAGAAAACACATCTACCCTTTAGAAGAGTGCACTCATTTAGTGTAGTCGGTGCTATTATTATTATTATTTTAAATATTTTATTTATTTATTTGACTGAGAGAGACATAGGGAGAGAGGGAACATAAGCAAGGGGAGTGGAAGAGGGAGAAGCAGGCTTCCCATGGAGCAGGGAGCCCATTGTGGGGCTCCATCCCAGGCCCCTGGGATCATGACCTGAGGTAGACACTTAATGACCGAGCCACCCAGGCTCCCCTAGTGTCGTTATTATAAATGCACTAAATGATATTATAAATGCACTAAATAATACTCTAGTGACCAAAGGGATGCTTCCCAAGCACTTATTTCCAAAAAATAACACTCTTCCAGGGAAACATCTGGTTTACTGTGCATAATAAAAATTGTTATTTACAAAACTCCTGCAGGAACAGAAAGAACTTCATTTACATCTGTTCAAGTTTGACTCTTTTTATCCTGCTCACACCTCAAACTGCAGATGCACAAACACTTTGTTTGAGATTAAATGGAGACTGTGAGGTATATATAAATATTTCCAGGATGTAGTTATCAAAGATAACTAAATTAAGTCACAGCATATATTCAAATAAAACCAACCAAAAAAAAAAAAAAAAGAAAGAAAAGAAACTCCTATGAAGGTTTCACAGTGATTTTCAATTCTAGGTCATACAATCTCTAGAAATCCCAAAAATAATAGTTTATGAACTACATGCCCTATTTTATCAACCTTAATAGATATGTATTGAATCAAATTGATGCAACTGAATGTCAAATTATTTTGCTCTGGTCTAAGTTTACATTGATTCAGAGTGATAACAATACTAATACAAGGAAAACTTAATCAATTTCTTAATGAATCCAGCCTAATTGAGATAATATTTTAAAACATAAAGTCACTTGGAAGAAAAAGTGCAAAAGGTACAATTTGGAATATGTAAAACAAGATTTTAGCAAATTCTTTAGAATTATATGATATTAATAAATAGCATACAATTATTAAAAAGAAAAAGAAAAGAAAAAGAATGAAAAAAATCACCTAGAAGTTTAAGTCAATAGTTTTGGGGAGCCTGGATGGCTCATATGGTTAAGTGTCTGCCTTTGGCTCAGGTCATGATCTCCAGGCCCTGAGATTGAGACCCTGTGTTGGGTTCCCAGTTTGGCAGGGAGTCTGCTTCTCCCTTTCCCTCTGCCTCTTTGCTTTGTGCTCTCTCTGTCTCTCTTGCTCTCAAATGAATAAGTAAAATCCTTAAAAAAAAATAAATAAATAAAAAGCAGTAGTTTTTTTTGTAACTAATAGTTTTTTGTTTTGTTTTGTTTTTTCAGATGCTCCTCATAAAAGTCCTTTCAAATTACTCTCTCAATCATCATGCCAGGCATCTACCACTTAGCTCTACCAGGAAGCCTTAGGATTAGAGGAAGAATCAAAGTCACAATCTCTGTTACTAAAATTCCTACTTGATAGTTGGAGATACAAGGCTAAGTACATGAAACAATGGGAAAGTTTTAAAAGCTGAATGTAATAACTACACATTATGATCCAGTGTACTGTAGGAATCAAAGGACAGAGTTAACAAGTGCTGAAACAGACAAAGACATTGGGAAATGAAAATAACCTAGATCCTTCAAGTGGTAAAGAAGTATTGGGATGAGGGTTTGAGTAGAAATTATTTTGATTAGTAGAATGAGATTGAAACCCACTTTTAATTTGAAATGTAATAACAAAATTGGGGTCATAATTAAGACTGTCAAAAATGGTCCCCGTAAAAAACTTACATTGTTTACATGAGAATTATCTGTTGAATCTTGCCTAACTTTGTAACTGATATTTCATTTCACTCCTGAGGTTATTATAATGAAGAAATGGTTGGATGATAGGATTCTGAGTCAGCAATGTCAGTTTTTCCTTTGAATTGAAAAAAAAATGGTGGACAAAATCTGCTCAGGTAATTTAATGTTTGTGTTTGAAACTTTACTCTGATCATCTATTAATTTCAAAGCATCTCCAGCTACAGGCTCTTAATAAAACATTTTCAGAATTTTAGATCTTGTATGTACTCTGAATTGACATTTGAGTAAATGAAATCTTTTTCATTAGTCTTACTGCTCTTTAAAAAAAATCTAAGGTATCAGACATTGAACATGCTTTAGAATAAGTTAACCTTAACATATTCCTTAAAAGATAAAGTAAATATGAAAATGTGTTCCTTAAAACAACATTTATCTAGAAATACATGGAAGAAAACAATCACCAACTTCACAGCTTCTCAGACTTAATTGGATTTGAAAACTGAAAAATATTAATTTCATTTCAAAATTCAATTTTGAATTTCAATTTCAAAATACAAACAGCAAAATCTCAATGTTTATTTTTTATTTAATCTTTTTGGGGCTTTATTTAAGATATTATTTATATGATATATATTCTAGGGGGAAATAAAGACATATGCAGTTGTAATTTTGAGCATACACTGTGACAAAATTTCTTATTTCAAATGCACTTTTCAGCATGAGCAGATAAACCAACAGAAGATGCCTGGAAGAAAACAAAATCACATTAAATTATTCCCAATTTTAAGACATAAAAACTGAGCACCAAAGCCTGATTTATTCCAATATCACATAACGTTTCCAACATTGTTATCAATCAATGCATATTTAAGTATGTTAAATCTTAGAAATTCTATTTACACATGAGTTATATTTTTGGCTTTGGTGGGAATGCAAGCTGGTGCAATCACTTTGGAAAACAGCATGGAGGTTCCTCAAAAAGTTGAAAATAGAACTACCCTATGACCCAGCAATTGCACTACTGGGTATTTACCCTAACGATACAAAGGTAATGATCCAAAGGGGCACGTGCACCCGAATGTTTATAGCAGCAATGTCTACAATAGCCAAACTATGGAAAGAACCTAGATGTCCATCGACAGATGAATGGATAAAGAAGATGTGGTATATATACACAATGGAATATTATGCAGCCATCAAAAGAAATGAAATCTTGCCATTTGCAATGACGTGGATGG
>PISX010020687.1:0-35128 GCA_004024625.1 Mellivora capensis | reverse complement strand
TTGACTCGCTTTTCATGGGCATTTGTTAGGGAATGCAATTAATCCTAAGGAATCTGAAAAGGCGGAGAGGACCCTAAGCTTAGCTCTCAAGGGTCTGCATGAAGTACTTCAGGTATATCCCCTGTGCACAAACCCATCACTCAGGCTGTGCAGAGTTGCCAGTGTTAGTCCCTGGGACTTCATAACTTGACACCAAATGGCAGTGACCCGTGCTCTGCTTCCTGAGCACTGTTGGTGGCATGTCTTTCCCATATGTGCTCCAATCAAGGCCTATTCAGAACTAGTCCATCAAGTGACCCTGAGTGCCTCTGGAAAGGCACTTTCGTCACTTGGAAGGTTCTTGTAGGAACTATATCAAGAACTTATAACTAAAGATCATGTCAAAGCTGGTGTTAAGCCTTAATTTTAGAAGCCTGATTTCTCCTCATTTGTAGGCATATCCAGAAACTGGGGCCAAAGGAACTGGCCTATGTGTAAGCCCGGCCCTGCCTGCCTAATTCCAGGGTAATCCTAGCCACCACACAGATGAGACCCAAGCCTGGCTCTGCAGTCCCTATCTGAAGGTCTAGTTATTGCTGGGGATGCACAAAATTACTAAAATCATCATTAAAAAAAATTTAAAAGCCTGTATAGACACTGTTCTTAGAATCTGAGGAAGGTTCGTGGAGTCCCCTGAGGAGCTCACTAGTTTTCAAACTCCATTCTTTGGAACTGGCAGGGTTCCTTGTACGTGCTGGAGGCAACGGGAAAAAAGCGAGTGGAGCTCTGTGCCCTCCGTCTGGGTTTCCACCAAAATCATACCACTTTTCTCTTCCACCTGTTGGAGCAGTGAACTGGCAATTTCTTTAAAGGATTTTGTTAACATCTAAAAACCTCTGCCCTAGATAAACAAGGAACCATGGGAACCACAGAAGCTCTAGCACCTCTGTCTTCCTTTCTTCTCTGTGATTTCGAAGAGCTCGGCACCATGATACTGCCGCAGAAGCCCACACGCAGCTCCTCAAAGCAGCTGTTCCCAAGCTGACAAACCAACTGGCAGACTCAAATTACAAGCCCTCGTGTACATACTTCTGTTTTTCTTTTTTTTTTAATGGAATTGCACAAGGCACTAGAAAACCTGATAGAAGTTAAATCTTTCCCCACTCAAAAATACCAAAATACTCAGGTCTTTAAGCCCAAGTTTTCCTTTTTTAGGATATATAACAGGTATTTCGTTTCTTCCTCACCTAATATTTAATGTAATATCGAGCTCAGCATACAATTCTAATCCATTCGTCTTGATTTACTGATCCTAGGTAAGAATACATGTTGGATTCCCGCCCCTTCTTAAATAATGTTCAGCTGGCTGCATTTGCAACAGCATATTTTCGTCTCTTCCTTTTCCTCTTTTTGACTAATTTCTTTCTTATTGTGGTCTAGAATTTCTTGTTGCCTAAAACTGCCTTTAGGGGCTAAGTCTGTAATATAATGATGATTCATGTTTTCAACCACTTCTCTCGGAATTCTGATCTAAAGTTAGATTACTGGGGTGAGACAACTGATTCCAAATTCTTGCTTTCTTTCTTCTCTCTGCGCACTGCATCCTCCCCTCCCCCGCGCACCAGCTTTACTGAGATATAACTAACGTATAACAAAGGTTTCTTTTTAGAGGCCAAACAATTCTCTATCTCTGTATCAGACTAAGGAAGATTCCAGCATTCCTCTTTTCTTGTACCTTGCCTTCTCCCACCCCAACATCAGATAGCCCTGCCCTGTGGCACGTCAGCAGCACCAAATCAGAAACTTACTTCCTCTGCTGTGTCCTTCTCTATCCGAACTATCTTGTTTTCCCAGTAGATTCGCTGAGATTCCAGCTGGCTTGTTAGTAAATACGAATACTAGAAACATAGAGAAGAGACATCAAAACATAAATCACTAAGTTTCTTAAATTCAATTAACACTCAACATTTAATCACCTAAGGAAGAGTAGGTGTAACCATCAGAATGTGTATTACATCTTGGTTACACTCTACTCAACAAACCAGGGAATATAGAGATGTCAATTACACTCCTGTCCTGAGGTTTACCATCTAGTCTGGACAAGCAAGCAGAGAAATGCACGTTAACAAATATGTTTCTTTCAAGCTAACTTAACCACAGGTTTTTAAATCAAAGCATAAGTGAAATCTGCTCACCCCTCTCCAGGAAGCTGTCCCTGTCCCATCCAGCCTTGGGTTAAGTAGTCCTCTCAGTTCCCTTAGTATGGTGCCTATCATTAACAGCACTTAACCACCAGGTTTCCCTGACAAGACTATTAACTTGTTGAAAGTGAGGGTTCTACCTTTATTTCTGTAGCCCCAGTGCCTAGCACATGCTGGACATCAAGAAACGTTTGCTATCTGACTGCATGAATGGAGGAACAGTGCAGTGTAACAGCAGAGAAAGGATAGATGGCCTATGACAGCAGGGTCTGGCAGGGCTTCTGAGAGAAGGGGAGATCTGGGAGGGCTTTCGACAGACAGGAGGAGGTAAAGACAGAGATCTGATTCCAGAGAACTACTGGCCCCATATGTGAGCTGTAGACATTCAGGAACTCTTCAAGATGAAGCAGTCACATCAATGAAGCAAGGGTGCAAGGTATGGACAGATGGAGTCTTATGGAAGGCTCTGGGGTATTACATCGAGAAATGTGGGCCAGGGAGTGGCAACATCACATCTGCATTTCAGAAAGACCATTCTAAAAGACTAAAAGAGATCTGAATGTGTTTGTGAGCTATAGAAGGGAATGAAGATGTAAGAGAGAGAAAGGCCAGATGGGGCAACGTGTGTGTGTCCCTGGAATGGGCAGTGGGGGCTGATCAATGCTTCACTCCCAGCACCAGGAAGAGCGGCCGACAGAGAGCAGACCTTGATAAACATTTGCTGAATGATTATACTTAAGTGTTAATGTGGAAGGGTTGCTATTCTAAAAACTTAATGTAAAAGGTTTAAACATTTTTCTTATCAATACAATTAATAGTAAAACATCATTTAGGTCATTCTACTGAATCTATTAGACCATAGAAATCTGGAGATGAGCAAGTTTTCAAATATCCATTTCCTTCCAAAGTTTTGTTTTGTTTTGTTTTAAGATTTTATTTATTTATTTGAGAGAGCAAGCAAGCACGAGAGAGCATGTGCACGCACACGTGCATAAACAGGGGGAGGAGCGAAGGGGAAGGGGGCAAGCAGACTCCATGACGAGCGCAAAGCCTGACCTGGGGCTCAATCTCACTCAACCAGAGTGCCTTTGGCGCAGGTCATGAACCTGGGGTCCCGAGATGGAGCCCTGCCTTGGGCTCCCTGCTCAGTGGGCGCCTGCTTCTCCCTCTCCGCCGTCCCCCCTGCTTATGCTCGCATGCTCTCTCTGTCAAATAAGTTTTTAAAAATCTTAAAAGAAAAACAAAAACAAGACTCCTGTTAAACCTCTCCTTCATTAACGTAAACTTTACAGTACAATTTTATAGTAGATGGGATTTACTGCTTCAGTGAAAACTCAGACTGTGCTTTTGTTGTTTGACTATATGCATACCCCCAAATGGCTTTATGTAAGCATCAAATCCATAAAATACGTACTTTGAGTATATATGTGTCTAATTCATACAGTGTCTAAGATATACACAAAAGCTTCCTGGGTATGGAAGGATGCTACTGGGGTTTCCTCATTCTGAACTCCTCAGTTTCCAACTGCTACTGGGATGCCATTGGGCAGATTCTCAACTTTCAGTTTTACTGCAGCTAGAAGACCACTTAATATTGAGCTGGAGACAATGAGGGACATCACATTCAAAATAATAAGGCATGGTGAGACTCAGACTTTCAAAGATAATCAGATAGAATAAAAATATTTTAATAATCCTTAGCAATGATATAACTTTTTAAAAAGTTGACATACAGAGGAAATGCCAAAATTAAAAGCCCAAGTCACTTTTTAAGTTAGGACAGTAAAAAGAAGTAAAAAAAGGTACTTAGTAATTACTAACAAAGTATCTTACCTCTAACTGTAAGGCATCTATTTTCTCTTCCTGGCAAGTATCACCCTCACATTCATACTGTACGATTTTTCCATCTGTTTTACTTGCAACCAGTCGATGGACATAGTTATCTAAAGAAAAGAATGAATGCATCAATCAACGTTGGTTTGGCTTCCTTCTTCACCAGGAAAAGAGTCTGCATACACTTTGAACTTTGATAAATTTTTGTTTTTACATGATCTAAATTAAATGCCTTGCGATACTTCTGTACCAGTGGGCTAAATCATTTGAATTTAAGCAAGAGTGAGAGGGCAAGTATGGCAGTCTTAACTCTCTTTATAAAGTGCAATTCAGGCCATTCGTAGGAAATAGTGCCCTATGGGGCACCATGATTATTTGAGTTTGCCACAGCTGTCGGGAAGATTTCAAGAGAGAGAGTGGAGAGGTTCCGAGGGAGATATGTTCATGCAGAATGAATCCAAATTGGGAAATGAGACAGTGTTCACCTCCGGCATAGTCCCAGACTCGATGGTTGGTGAGCTGCATGGCATATGTGTGCTGCGTTTCCTCAAAGTGCTTATAAGCATGTCGACTCACATACCGTCCACATCCTATGTGGCCACATATTAAACAAATCCACAGGTTCTGTCAGAGAAGGTAAGACCTTCATTAGTTATACAAAAACACATGACTCGGGACGCCTGGGTGGCTCAGTTGGTTAAGCAGCTGCCTTCGGCTCAGGTTATGATCCCAGCGTCCTGGGATCGAGTCCCACATCAGGCTCCTTGCTCGGCAGGGAGCCAGCTTCTCCCTCTGCCTCTGCCTGCCACTCTGTCTGCCTGTGCTCGCTCGCGCTCTCTCCCTCTCTCTCTGACAAATAAATAAATTTTTAAAAAATTTTAAAAAACACAAAAAACACATGACTTGGTTCATTCAGAGTGGGAAGGGGCCTGACAGAGAATGAAGCTGAGTTGTTTCTACGGGAGTTTTGAATAAACATTTTTATTTATTTTAAAGATTTTTATTTACTTGACACAGAGAGAGATGAGAGAGGCAACACAAGCAGGGGGAGTGGGAAAGAGAGAAGCAGGCCTCTTGCAGAGTGGGCAGCCTGATGTGGGGCTCGATCCCGGACCCATGGGATCATGGGATCATGACCCAAGCGGAAGCCAGATGCCTAACGACTGAGCCTCCCAGGCACCCCTAAAACTATGTTTAAAACCCAAAGAGCAAGGATGCTTTTATGGGTCAATCATTTTCTCCTTCTGGGTTTTAAGGAACTCTAAGTAAAGAGCAAGACAAATATTCACAGTTTATCAGCAAAAGTCTAGTCCTCTTCAAAAAACAAAGAATAAAAAGCAGAGAGTATTTTGCTTAGGAATATAAAATTATTTATACGTCTTGCCTGACCCTAGACAAAAAGAAAAAAAAAAAAGACTCAGCCTGAAAAAGAATTGAAAAGAATTGAAGCAAACCCCAGACCATGAAAGCCGTGCTCACTGTTCTTTCCCAGCAGTCAGCCAGTACTTACTTCCTGCACACCACACTCGAAACACTTATTCTCTTCCACTGGCTCTGGTGTTTGGCAGTACCGGCACACGGGACACCTAGCCAGGACATCAAACGAGAATGGTACAGACGGAATACAAGAGATGGCTGTTACAGAATCAAAACTCAAAAACTGCATTTTAAATCTTTGGTCTCTTACATACTACAGGTTTATCATAACTAATGGTAGCACTCAAAGAACACTTGCAAGTTACTCTCAAAAGAAATGAAAAAAAAATACAAAGTCTCGATGAAGGAAGAATGAAAGGAAGGAGTCTTGATCTGCTTCATGCCTTCTTCCATTTTTCCATCTAAAGCTTCATCAAAGAACGAAATGTGTACAGGTTAGAATTAGAGACTTTAGGTAAGTTAATTTTATGTCCGGGTATCTGTAAGGTGTTTTTATTTCAAACGATCTACCTCATTTCCCAAAGATCTAAATCACTCAAAAGGTACTCTGTCTTCTCTAGGTTGCTCCCAAGAGTTAAAACTAAAATCTGTAATAAATTTCACCAAAAGTAAGTGAATACTGGAACACACATGGCATGTTAGCATACAATAAATATGTGGAAGAGGATAGCAGTGCCAAGTACTCAACTTTCAATTTACAAGAAGTCAATTAAAATGGCACTGAAGGCAAACTCACAGAAACAGAGAGCAGAAAGGTAGATGGATACTAGGGTCTGGGGGGAGGCGGCAATCGCAAGATGTTAAAGGTTAACAGGTCAAAGGTTACAAGGTTTCAATTATGCAAGACTGAATCAATTCTGGAGAACTGTTGTTCCTCAGTGTGACTAGAGCTGACAATATTATATTGTTTTTGAAATTTGCTAAGAAGATAGACTTTGGGTGTTCTTACCACACACACACACACACACACGAAAAATAGGAAAATGGTAAAGGTGTGAGGTAAGATATGTTTATTAGCTTGGTTGTGAACATTTCATAAAGTATATGTATACTGCGTCATCAGGTTGTACATTTTATTTATTTATTTTTAAAGATTTTATTTATTTATTTGAAAGAATAAGCAGGGGGAGCAGCAGGCAGAAGGAGAAGCAGACTTCCCGCTGAGCAGGGAGCCCGACACAGGGTTTGATTCTAGGACCCCAGGATCATGACCTGAACCGAAGGCAGATGCCTAACTAAGTAAGCCACACAGGTGCTCCAGGTTGTACATTTTAAATATACACAGTTTTTTTAAGATTTTATTTTTAAGTAATCTCTAACCCCAACATGGGGCTCGAACTCATGACCCCAAGATCAAGAGCCACACGCTCTACAGAATGAACCAGCCAGGCGCCTCCAAATACATACAATTTTTTGGTGATCGATTATACTTCAGTAAAGCTGGGGGGAAAAGGCCATTAAAAAATCCATTAATGGGGCGCCTGGGTGGCTCAGTGGATTAGGCCTCTGCCTCTGGCTCAGGTCATGATCCCGTGGTCCTGGGATCGAGTCCCGCATCGGGCTCTCTGCTCAGCAGGGAGCCTGCTTCCCTTCCTCTCTCTCTGCCTGCCTCTCTGCCTACTTGTGATCTCTCTCTGTCAAAAAAATAAATAAAATCTTTAAAAAAAAAAAATCCATTAATGGGGTGCCTGGGTGGCTCAGTTGGTTAAGCCACTGCCTTCGGCTCAGGTAATGATCCTGGAGTCCCTGGATCAAGTCCCACATCAGGCTCCCAGCTCCGTGGGGAGTCTGCTTCTCCCTCTGACCTTCTTCCCTCTCATGCTCTCTCTCTCAAATAAAATAAATAAATAAAATCTTAAAAAAAATTCCATTAATGCCTTTCTGTTATACTCAAGACAAAGTAACACTAAGTACCAGTCATGAATATTTCTGTCAGATGGGCAAAAATGATAGAAAGCAGGTTATAATTGAAGCTAATTATGAACTAGCACTAAGAAGAAAGAATACTTAAGATATAACTAGTACTCATTTGTTACCCAACTGAATAAATAAAACCAAGTAAAGACAATCAGCAGGAAAAACATGAGGTTCTTATCACATATAACAAGGCTTGATCTATATTTCCTAAGAGAAAGCTAAATGCTAAATGATCTAGTCTCTACGTATAGCATCAAGAGAAGCCACATATGCACCCAGACATGATGTTAATCGCAGCATTATCAACAATAGCTTAATTATGGAAGCAGTGTCCATTAACAGATAAACGGATAAAAAAAGATGGGGCATATACATACAATGGAATATTACTCAGTCATCAAAAAGAATGAAATCTTGCCATTTGCAACAATGTGGATGGAGCTAGTGAGTATAATGCTAAGCAAAATTGGTCAGTCAGACAAAGACAAATACCATATGATTTCACTCATATGTGAATTTAAGAAAACAAGCAAAGGGAAGAGAGAGGGAGAGACAAACAAGAGACAGACTCCTAACCACAGAGAACACACTGATGGTAACGGGGGGGGGGGTGAACTAGGTGACAGGATGAAGGAGGGCGCTTGTGATGAGCACAGGGTGATGTATGGAAGTGTTGAATCACTATACTGCACACCTGAAACTAAGGTTACACAGTATGTTAACTGGAATTTAAATAAAAACTTCAAAAAGAGAGAAGCTGGAAGACAAATTTGATGAAACAACGAAATGGCAGCTGTAATGAGCAGCGAGCTGTCTTGTCAAAGGTCCAGACTAGCTCTGTGTCATTCCTTTGGTCTGTGTGGTAGCTGCAGTAGTGGTTCGATAAAAAAACAAAACACAAATTCTGAAATCTTATTTCCTGTATTATGTCAGAATGATCTTTCTAAAATATAAGTATGATCCTGAGGAAAAAAAGGGAAAAAGCTACAAAAATCACCTTATCTGTACTATACGTGTAGTATTCTGTAACATACCATCTCATTGATTAAAAGGTCATTATCAGTTTATTAAATGCTTCCTTCTCCTTAAAAATAACTTTTGAGTTGTCATCTTATTTTCCTGAGGAGATATTTGGGGAAAACGTCCCAGAATGTCCTTCTCTGACATTGCCATGTGTTCAAAAACTTAGCATCAAAGACAGCATACCAATGCTGCCTCCTCCATGTAGCCCTTCTTGAATACCTCCAGTGGGGAAGTCATCTCTATTTTCCTCTGATTTCTACCTTGAATTGTATGCACTTATGTAAGCTCCCTTAGCTGCCTGAACTTCCCTGAGGAGGATCTATGTTTGATTCTCTCCCGTCAGCGGCCAGCAGTATACAATACACGTACTGAGGCTCAAAACATATTTGCTGAAGGAACTGTGTATTTTTGAGGCTAGCCGCCAGGTCTGTCTATACAGAGGGTTGAATTCTAGTCCCGGTCTGGTCTTCTCTGCAGAACGCTTTCAACATGCTGTTTTTTCATTTCTGGATCTGTTACCTCCTCTCGAAAACGAGGAGGCTGGACAATATGGTTCCTGAGCAAACTTCTAAACTTTAAACTTGAAAATGCTATGCTTCTGGGGCAGTTAATGTGCACTGAAAGTAAAACTGAAGTGGCAGGGGACAAAGAAGTGTCCAAAACTTAAATGGCGTAAGCCTCTTCATCCTCCTGGAGACTGCACGTCTCAGGCGGCCCTGGCTATCTCAGAGCCCTAGTTCTCCAGTCATAACGCCGCACGCTCTTCCTTCGTAACCCCTGTTATGGCCATGACTGCGTGTTTGATTTTTTGATTCTGTGTCTTCCTCTCTGTAGTGGGAGACCCAGGCTAGCAGCTGACTTACTTTTCTAGCTAAGTCCTACAGCACAGTTTATAAAAGGAACAACTCTTGATTTAAAAGAACAAAAACCAAGGTACAGCTCACACTTCAGTTCTTTGCCTGCGCCACGCCACCCTACAAGTAAGGCCTCTCCTACAGTGGGAAAGAGGGCAGTGGAGGCGTATGGGTGCTTCAGACTTAGTGACTGCTATTACGACTGGCCACTGTGCCACCGCCAGCATATAAATCTGAAATGCTAGACTACCACAGCCCGAATGGTAAGGAAACCAAAGTAAACAGTCAACATCAGGTGATAAAGGAGATTTTAGACCTAGACTTCATTGAGGTAGAAGAGCCTCAAAGGTTCTTGGAGGCAAACAATTCATGCTGCTTTTGGAAATCCCACACAGATTCTGAATCAACATACTAAGGAGGAGGTGTTCTAAGAATGCTGACTGCTTACCACAGGAACTGAGGCAAGTGAAGAAAAATGGAAGGCCCTTCCAGGTGACCTCTTCACTGCCATGGTGCTCACGTGTATAAAGTCAAGCACTTGGAATGGTTCACTCTGGTGGTGGCTATTTTTAATTCTGGGAAAGGGGAATAACGGGCTTTGAGAGGGACACTCACGTGGTGTCGTCCCAGCGCTGCAGGCACTGGCTGTGGAAGCTGTGGTTACATAACGTGGTGAGGATGCCGTTCACGGACTCGTCCATGCGCTCCAGACATACCGTGCACTTGGGGAGCTCGGTCAGGTCCATCACGGGGAGGCTGGCGCCCTACAGGGAAACACCTCACGTAAGCCTCACTCTTCATCCGTGGTTCTAATATATATGTTGTTAACACTAGTTTTCCTGCTGCTTTTTGACTCCTGGCAGGATGTTGCTAACACTTTTGCTCTGTGCAAATAACTTACGTTGGTAAGATTTTCATCACAACAAATACTGACTGAGCACTTAGCTTCCCGGCGCTGTGCAAGGCACTGGGGACAGGGTGGCCAAAAAGCCAATGAAGATCCCTGCCCTCACGGAGCTGATACTCTGGAGGGGAGACTACCACCAAAAACTTAAAAGAGAATCTAAAGTGCTACCAGACTCCTGGCCCTACTTCTAAGGCTCTGTAACTAGAACAGAACACACATGAATAAAAGCAATGATTTTTCCACAGAGTAAGTTAAAACGTAACACTTTCTATGAAGTGATAATAGTATCAACAACACTGATTTATTCATTTATTTAATACACACTTATTGAGTCCTTGCTATGTGTGCCAAGCACTGTTCTAGCTGTAGCACAATGGGGAGCAAAACGGACATGCTCAGTCCCAACAAACCAAGTCAGGCCCTGTCCTCAAAGAGCTTAAAGTCTCCTATAGAGAAACAAGAGTCAAATTTTTTAAATTACCAGTGGTCATAATCATAATGCTATAATTACAAGTACCAGTGGTCAGAGTGCTATGAAAGAAGTTTAGGAAGCTATAGCAGGGTGTGAAGTAGGGGGCATAATGGTCTGTAGGCAACCCCTGCTTCCCCCCAAGACAGTGACTGACGTGAGCCCGCCAGCTGAAAATGAGCAGGAATCACTGAACCAAAGATGGGGAGGTATGTACAGAAGGACATGCTGAGAAAAATCACATTTCTCTATGGTCCCTGAAGAGTAGCTTTTCACAGGAACTCTCTCAAGAAGCCACGTTCATTTAGAGAAAAAAAATCTCTAAAACTGGCACAAAGGAAGCCTGATAATATCATTTGTCAATTTTTATTTTACCTAATCTAATGAGAAAACAATCAAGCCAGAACTTATTTCCATTAAGCTGATTTCAAAGTAAAAACACTTTTAGGTCTACTTTAAAAGAAAGGAAATCTTAAAAATACAACAGAGCTGAACCTCCTACTTTATAAAATGATTTAAGTGAACACATTTTGTAGGAAAAGGTTCCACAGAAGGTGGCAAACCAGAACAATTATAGATTGTTATCCAAACAGAATTAAAAATTAGCACAGGGACTAAGGGTTGATAGTTAAAGTAAAAATGCTTCTTTTAGGATCCAGGCCATCTGAATAGATGAACACTCAATTTTGATAACACAGATAATTTTTTTTTAACATTTTGGGATACTTTTAGAAAATTGAGATAAAATTCAATTAATATAAAATCTGCCATGTTTAAGTGTCCAATTCAGTAGGTTTTAGTATATTCACAAGGTTGTGCAACCCTCACCACTAATCCCAGAATATCCTTCTTACCCCCAAAAGATATCATTCTTAGTGCAGTCACTCCTCATCCCTCTCTTCCCTCGGCCCCTGGCAACCACTCACCTGACTTCTGTCTCTATGGACTGGCATACTCTGGACACTTCCACAGGTACCCTAACATTCAACCTATGACATTCACATGTTACACACACACACAAAAACACAAGAAAGATGTACACTTACATCTTCAGATTTCAGTACTTCAGCCCTTTCCACATACACCAGCTGGCAAACATCATCTTCTATTGAGTTGAACTGGCGGCCATTGCACGCCATATAAAAACTATCTGCATCAGTCTAGGTATACAATGGAAAAAAGGAAAAAGTTAAAAGAAACATCCTGAAAATGTGCTTTTTATTCAAGATGCATAGCTTCAATTGTTCTCTTCATCAGCATTTAAAATTTATACTTAGAGGAGAGAAAGCAACGACCAAAAGCACCATCTAAGGAAGCAGTTTCATTGTGAGTCAAACTCTGCGAGTCAATATCCTTCATTTCTACAATGTTTCCTGATCCACCACAGTTTCGCTTAAACCAGCAGAAGCTGCTGAAGTGCAATAAGCTGACAGCCAACTCGACTTTAATACTCAACCAGCAATGACCATCATTTCCCTTGATATCAGTATTTTTTTCCTCGAATCAACACTTTCTCAGCAGTCGAAAACATTTATTTTTGCAAAGCTTAGAACTCAATCATAATGGACGACTGTTAGGAAAGATTTCTTTTTAAAAAACATCAGGATCTGTGTTAGAGAGAATAAAGGACCAGAGGTACTGGTATGGAGTAAAAAGCCAACTCCTTTTCTTCAAATAATAACCAAATAATAATAATAATACATCACAGGTAAGGAGGTTTTAAACAACCTAGTGCATAATATCAAAAGCAAAACCCTTGGCCAAGATCAAGAGGTCCAAGATGAACCAGCCTTTAAAATAGTTGGAGTGGAAAATAGTCAGGGGAAACAGGCCCCTATAGATAAAGCTCTAAAGGCATCTGTGCATCTGCAAATACGAACACAAGTAAACCCAACCTTCTAGAATAGCCTTAGTAGAAAGGAACAAAGACATGATTCCAGTTTTTAAACTCAGCAATTCTGAGAGGAAGCTGGGAGGCCAAGGTTTGTCTAGATTTCAATCCCACATGGACATTAACCCAAACATAAGAAGTCGTGTGCTTTGGCCCTACCAATGCAGACAAGCTGCCTGTGGGGAAGAAGGGTGTTTCTGCCAAAGGAAATGCCACACTGTCAACCTCTAGGAAGAGTTTCACCTTTGCACCAGGCAAAAATAGTCTTGCCTGTCTACCTCAGGGGATTCTGAACCTTACAGAAAATGCTTGTGAGCTTTTCTGTAGCTTTTAATTTTACTTCAATGATGTAATTCAAGTGTGGATTCTTGATTTATTTATATTTTCTTAATATGACCAGATGAGCTAACCAGCTGAGGAAAGATAATCAATTCTGGACACAGTTTTGTTTTGTTTTGGAGGGTGGGGGTGGGGAGCCTCCCTTTCAGGAAACAACCGGTCTTGGCTACAGTGCATTTTAGCTTCAAAATGTGAGGAGTGCAGTTAATAAATCTCTTTAATATTAAGATGAGGCAACCTAAATTGGCTTCTCCCATTCTCCAAGAGCAACGTCTTTTTCTTGAAATGCTTTGGATGAGTAAGCAACACGGTGAGCAAGTGGATTTGCGTACCGAGGGAAGTGACTACCCAGAAATAAGGCCACCGGGAGCTGGCTACATCTGTGCCAGTGAGGACAGGCAGACCCCTCCCCAGACTCTGTAAATGCTTGCTAAGCGAGCACACTTCCTTGGAGGAAGGGACAAAGTCTGTGATACTGAGCAGATGACAAAATCTACTCACTACCAGAAAAAAAGTTCTTTTCTTGGGGGAGTTGTTTATCTATGACAAAGAAATGCATTTTTTGAACACATGGATCTCTTTGTTTAAAATCTCAGTATTGGAAATGCAGCTTGTCTGAATATTTACTGGGCACCCAGCATCTGCCAGGCACTGTGCTACGTGCTAGGACCAGAGGAGAGAACAAAATATGCATGGTTCCTACTTCAACCCACCATTGAAATGCACAAAACAAAAGCCTGAAGCTAACTGCAAAAAACACAGAAGAAACAGCTCTTTTATTTAAAATGCTTGCATTGTACAGAGCCCAACATTTTAAGAAACCCTGCTTTTGGTTTTATTTTTTGGTTGTGGTTTTTTTTCCCCCCCGAGTCATCTGTTCGAATTGTCCTCTTCACAGGATAAACTCAGAAAAATAAAAATCCATTATGATCCGTGTTCCTTTACTGTCACAGTGATGGACTACAGTGTTAAGACCATGTTTTTACTTCTCAAAAGAGAGGTTTGCTGGGCTGTCCTAAGCATGCGAGTGAAAGTGAGCCTGCACACTCTACTGAGAGGTTCTCTCTTTTTTTGTCCCCAAGAACTACAAAACTGAACCCCCTACTGCCTTCCTGTGTCCTGATGAATTATAAATTCCTTACCCAAAGACTAAGTTTCCTAAGCATCACAGTACAACTGCATAAGCGTATCACATTAGAACACTACAGCATAAAGCTGAGGCCAACAGAAATTCCAGAGCTTTTAAGAGATACAGAGAAGGATTACTTTCAATAAAAATTCTCTGATGAAAAAAAGAAAGGAAAAAGAATATAGTCAGCTGCCTAGGCTATGGAGTCAGGCTGCGTGGGTCTGAAATTTAACTCAGACACTTATTAGCTGTGTGGCTTTGGGCAAGTGACTTACCCATGCTTGTTTCCTCAACTATAAAAATGAAAGTAACAACACCTACCTCACGGCATTGTTGAGAGGACTCAAGGAGCCAATGCATGAAAAGCACTTAATAGGCCTGGCATCTAATAAGTGCTCAACAGCTGGTACCTATTTGAGCCCATTTTTTTCATTAGGGCCCAGTAGTAATTTAACAACAAAGTCTTATACTAGGAGGGTACTTTTAGACCTTAGAAAATCGCTGATAGGATAAGCTCAAACCCTGAGATCCAGCATTAGCAATAAATAAGACAATTCACCTAGGTCAAGGGTTCTATCCCCATAGGGAAGAGCTAGTACAATGTTTCATAGCCTCTAACATCCGTGAGCTTGTACAACATGTACTTGGTCAAAAGACAGAGGTGAAGAGACTGCAGAAAAATCCATTAACAGTAATAGAAATTTCCACAGCATTACCTGCACACTACAAAGGGTGGTCCTTGCTACAGTTTGTGGGTTTAGCAGACTTTAGACTATTTAAAGTCTAATACACTTTTAAACATTTTCCCCAATCTTTTTTTTATTTAAGTTCAATTAGCGAACTTATATCATTAGGGTTTGTGTTTTTTTTACAGACTTTATTATTTATTTGACAGACAGAGATCACAAGTAGGCAGAGAGGCAGGCAGAGAGGAAAAGAGGAGGAAGTAGGCTTGCCGTTGAGTGGAGAGCCCGATGCGGGGCTCGATCCCAGGATCCCGAGATCATGACCTGAGCCGAAGGCAGAGGCTTTAACCCACTGAGCCACCGGTGCCCCAGTATATCATTAGTTTTTGATATAACATTCAATGATTCATTATCCCCCGATCTGTTTCAATGACTTTTCCTGTGTCATTTCCTGACTGTCCTTAACTGTCAAGCAGAAGCTGTAACTAAAATATTGGCATTACACAATCTCTTGCCAAGTGATTATCTCCCCCTCCCCACACTTTTATCCACTCCTAGTGGAAAAAGAGTATGCTCTAGGATTAAAAGTGAGGGTTCAAATCCCAGCTCAGTCACTGAGGGCAAATCACTAACCTCTCCACAGTCAGTTTCCTCATTTGTAAAACAAGGATAATAACAGTACTTACTTACTTCAAAGGGGTGTAGTGAGGACTACATGAGATAATGCACATTAAGCACTTAGCAGAGAGTGGTATAGCACAAGCAGTAAGACTCAAATTATCATCATTATCCTTGTTATTACATGTGCTACCAGATTTAAAAGGTACTACTTGCCCACTGTTTGCAAAGCCCCTCAATGACCTTGGAAGGTCTCTTGACAGTCAGTGAACACAGCTGTTGAAGTGCTTTTCCATTCTCATTCTCAACTTGTGAAGTCTAAGTCTGTGTGCAGGAAAGTTCAAACCTATTTTAAATGTCTCACCTCAATGGTGGGGTATTTTTAAAGGTTAAAGATACCAATTGTGTACCCTCTCGTACATAGAGCGCTACACTAGGGGTTCTCTTTCTGTGGCCCATGGAATAGGCATAAACATAATCCAACTCTCGCTTCTCTTAATTTCCTCCCCGTGGCCAATGAATGACTGCTATTGCTGTCAACTCTGGATTTCCGCAAGGAGGAAGGAGATGACAAATGGACCTCGTGTCATGGACTCCCTTTCACCCACAAATCCTGGTAACCGGTCAGAGACAGTGGCAAACAATCTAAAGGCAGACCGACTCTTTGCCAATCTGCAAGCAAGAACTGTTTATCTGGGCCAAATTCAGGAAGGCTGTTTACCACAGAGGTAAGAAAGAAATAACTTTGACAAAGGTGCATTTCAAAACCTAATGAATGAATAAAACAGGTCATTAAAACAACAACAACAACAAACCAAAACCTACAGATCGGATGGCTCTTTAACAACCGGGGTAACATTGTGCTCGCTTCGACAGCACATATACTAAAATAAACCCAAAAAAACACAAAAAACAACCGGGGTAACAGCTAAAGCTTACCTCACTCTTATATTCATACAGAAATACATGTACTATTAAGAATGAATGCGTAAAACCAAGAGACTGTCTTCCTAACATCTTTAGAACTGAGGCACACGGAAAATGTTGCTTAATGTGAAGAGTGAAATGAAGCGAATGTCAAAATCGTCTTTTATCAGAAATATCTATAATAACATGCAAGTAATCTTCAAAACTGAAAATATCACCATCCTTTCACTGTTTCTGCGTCTCTATTGCAGTGATTTCCAATCAGAACTCTTAAAGCATCTTTAATACTTCAAGGAATGTCCCCAAATCCCTCATCACCAAACTTAAAAGTATAAAACAGATCTTATTTTCTAAAATGTGCCAGAGAATATCTTTTAAAAAGAGAATGAAATAAGTGTTATAAGGGCAGATAATAATATGGTGTCAATTTCAAAAAGTTTGGGGACTACTACTCTACTGGAATATTTACTGCTGGATAACCAAACACACATGACCCTAGATTTCATACCCAATCTGCTTTATTAAAACATTATGGGTACGAATTAGCACTGAGTGTCTGCTACCGAATTTAGAAAGATTTCTAGAATAACAATACCCTAGAAGATAGGTATATCAAGAATCTTAAAAGCAAAATATAAATCACACAGAGCTAGCATCACACAGTTTCAAAAACACAGTTTCTGTGGCAAAGAGATTTTTAATATCCTTTTTTTTTTTGAGATTTTTAATATCTTAACTTTTACCTGTGCACTAAACTTTATCAGCACCATATATTGATTTGGAGTAGAGTCTCTGATGATTTTCATTTGTTCAATGACTTCATTAAATGGGGCGACAAACTTCATAAGGTCATGACTGGTCATTGTAGCAGGAACTGTGAGAATACACAGCATGGCACTGCGCCTCACATCTTCTTTTAAGGAGGTCATCTTACTAATAAGACAACAATTAGACTGTCTTGAATGGATGAGGTATGGTTAGTTCAGACAACACTAAACAGACAACTTTTATGCCCCAAAAATAGAAAAAAATAAACCTTGTACTTCACAGATTGATTTAAACAGAGTGCTACAATACCTGAAAACACCCACGACCTGGATAAATGCAACATGTCCGCAACAGAGCTTAACGTAAGCTGTGCCGTGGTCTGGATTACACCCACCACTGAAACGTTACTGAAATTCTTAATCTTCAGTTAAAGGCTTATTACGATAATAAATCTGCAGTTTGTGTTTTATCCTCACTAGCTTTTCAATAATAATCTCTCATTAGGTAACTCGGAAGCACAACTCTGTGTTTTTTCCTTAAGTTTTAAAATCACTATTCTGGAAGTCAAAGAAAACTCCCACAAAGGCAGAGAGACACCCAGAGTATGGATCAATCTACAAGTTCATGGGCACCTCTTAACTATGTACTTCTCTCAAGCAGTCTAGAACAGGAGTGTTCTAAATATAAGAGAATCCAGAACTATGAAGATGTGACTCTGAAGATTACAGAAAGTATAGCTGGGTTGGAATAGATGGAACAGAGGAAAAAGAAAAAACCCTCCCACAATGCAATTTGCTTTTGAAATGCTGCGAACTTACTTCAACAGGTGTGATCCCATAAAGTGACCTCAGTATTCACTGTTTCCCAGGGGGGACCTAGCAGATATGCTAGGAGGACAGGCTTTAAAGAGATCAGCTATCAATTATCCAAGGGGCTGATGAACCAGCTTATAGATTATCCAGCCAAACGCTTCTTTTCCTTTGGCTTCTTTTAAGTTTTGTGTGGACCACAAAAAAGGGTAAAAGAGACAATGAAAATGTAGTCCATTAACTGACTTAACAGCTTCTTTAGCAAACATATGAGGGGATATGAGACTGCAATGATGTTATGAATCATTTATAATGTTTTTATCCTTTTTATCTTCCTTCCTTTTAATTTTCCAGTCATCTTACATGCCTACCTTCTCAGGGAATAGATTCTTAGGTATTCTCTCAAGTGTATCTACATGTTTCTTTTCTAAGAAGCTTTGACCCAACCTCTAAGATTAACCAAAAGTAAAACATCTAAGGATTCTCTAACACACAATATACGAAAAGTACTATCTGTCTGAACCTTAAAATATCCACTACTCTGCAGGGCAAGAAATTTTTCACTGTCCTGAGACCAAAAAAAAAAAAAAAACCAAAAAAAAAACCCAACAAAAAACAAAAAACCCAGGCCAATTCAAGAGGAAAAGGGTTTTTCTTACTTTGTCTTGTATAGATGCATAATACCATGAACTATTTCAACTGATGGGTTTCCACTAAAGAACGAAATCTGGTCTGGAAGCTGTTTGGATGGAGAATCGGGAGCAGCGTTTATGCAATCTATACTTTGATCTTTACTTCTCTGTACAGTGGGAGATGCTTCTGAAGACTTCCTTTCTTCCATTGTGGCTTTCAGCTCATCTTTCACAAATCAAAAATTAGCAAATTATAAACTGATGGGAAATATGTGGAAGGATTCTAATTAGGTTAAAATTCTGAGTCAGAAAAATAAACTTCAACAAAGAAATTATAATGTATTGCATTAAGAACTATATTTAGAGCAGCCAAGTTTTTAGGAGCATCTAAACTTGAAAGCACTCTTTGCCCCATAAAAATTTCATTAATACCCACAGAAACTTAAGGATGGCTCTTACATTTGGCAGTACCATAATAAAAACAGAGGTCTTCCATCATGTGCTCCTAAATGGGATATTCAGGGCTATTAATTTGGAAAATCACATCTACCAGCTCTGCTCACCTCCACGCTGGAGATACAGTACACAGCCACTCTCTGGATTGGAGTGAGCTGGCAGTGTGTGTACAGGGTGAGGGGAAGAGACACAACATGCTTATCTGAATTCAGTGGTGATCTGCCACTAACCTAGATGGCAAGAAGCTCTCCTCACTGAATAAAGCTGTCAACCCACCTAGTTAGTATTAATTTAGGAGAAATATTTGGAGATGCTGAAATGTGGTCTCACAACCTGATGTAAGGCACACAGGTAGTGAAAGATACAAGTATGCTAGGGGTCAAAATCATGGGTTCATGGAATAACATGTATAAGACAGGCAATCGGGGACTTATGTTACACAAGTCTGGGGTTTTAGAAAGCATACCTGGATTAGACTTAATGGTCTCAATGATCATATCTGTCATTTCTCGACGGCCAAGATGCTGATGTATGATTGCTGCTTTCTCCCCTGGTGACTTCCCTTCTAAAGAGGCTACAGCTGAAGCTAGTGTCTTCTTTTTGATCTCCTCATCAGACATCTCCCCGGCTAAGGAACACATGAATGATTAATATCTGATAATAAAACAAGCTCTTCTTCACTTTCAATGTACCCATCGATAAGCTTCCCTTTTCTCTCTGCTGCCCTCCTCCAAGATAAGGTGCTTTTGCATCTCTCACTCACCTCTGGGGCTCCTCAGTGCCCAGTAATAAACACCCAGTGCAATAAATTCAGAAATGCGGGGTTGTTTTAGTGAAATCATGCACTTTTAAGCAAATCAATGAAAATAAGAGCTTTAAAGAAGGTTCAGCAGTAATTATGTCCACATTGAAACAACATTTTAAGTAATCTCTAGTAAAGTGAAACTGTGTTGAGCACCAAATGAAGGTCTTAAGTCCATAAATAAAAATGTCAAAAGCCTTTAGCAGCAGTCTTCTTAAAAACCCTGGATTAGTCTTAGGCCATGAATCACACAATGAAAATCTGTGATCACATAAAAACGGAAAAGGAACTTGGAGACTTGATTGAAATACTCTTACTATAAGTTCTACGAGAGCAGGAACCAGGCCTGTTTTGCCCACCACTGTATTATCCCCAGCACTTACGCCACAGCGCCTAGCACACCCTGGAAGGTCTTTGAAGTTCTGTTGAATCAGTGAATCAATGACTGGCCCGTGTAGAAGTGTATACATGCCTAATGTCAATTTAGCTGACTTTCACAACTTAAGGATCACCTGTACTTGAAAGGTGCTTGTAACCCTTTAGGTCATATTCAATTTTTAATTTGCAGCTCCAAAATTCACACACTCAGGGGAGTTTCTAAGGACACCATCTCTACCTGCTCCAGGCTACCTCACAAACCAAAAAGATCCTCTTGTGATAGCTTTCCAAACTTTTGTTTTCCTTCACAGCTTTTCATGGATGTAATTCCACATGCATTCTGTAATTATTTAATTCGTCTGTCTACCTCATTTGAGCTGGTAGTGCCATTAAAACAGGGACCATGTGTGATTCTGCAAACAACTAAAGTCCTAGCAGAGAGCATTCGGTAATTATTCTTGAATAATTGTTATTGAATTTTTGAATAAATGTTATTGTCAGAAAATTGCTTAAGGTCCAAGGAACACAGTCACAGCTGCATTCCCCAGGAAGGAGGCTGTGTGGCTGGTAATGAACAGCTCAGACTCTCAAGTCCAGCTCTGAGTTAGAATCCCAGTTTCGCCACTTACACACAATTATGGGCAAGTCATTTAATCACTGGGCTTCAGTTTCTCAATCTGTAAAAAGCATGTACATTTACCTAACAGGGCTGGTGTGAAGATAATGGAAGACGACAATGCACACAAAGTGTTTAGTCCAGTGCTGCGACACAGTAAGTGTACAGACTTTAGCTACAGTCACTACTGTAGTTACAGGGCGCCTAAACAGAAATTCTCCCAAAGAGGAACGATTTCATTAAACCACGAACCGTCACCATCTCTGGGATCCAGTTGCTGCCTTCACAAAGCCTGGAGGAGAGCAACTTACACAACTTGACTCCAACCCTGGGTGGAGAGGGCGACGCGACAGGTATAAACAGAGTGCCCGTGGGAAGGCACAGGAGGGAGGGACCGGGAGGGCTTCCCAGAGATGACATCCGAGAGGCCTATTTCGGATGGATGCAATGAGACGGACCTCAACTACCTCCCGGCTTCTTCCTGACACAAAGGCCCGCGCCGCCGCCTTTCCCCGGGCCGGTACTTTGGAAAGGCGAGCCTCTCCGGCCCAGAAGCGGGGCTAGACGGAAGGCTGCGAGGCCGCGGGACTCACCGGCGGCGCTGAAGCCGAAGCCGGCGGGGACGGGCGAGTGTTCCGCAAGCTCCAGTCGGATGACAACCAGTGACACACTCATAGGGCAGGCGCTGGCCGGCACAGGCCCCGGCGGGCTCAGGCGACGCTGGGAGGCGAGCTGAGAGGCCGAGCGGCCCAGGGTCGGCAGCGCTGCCACCGCCTCAGCGCCGCCGCCACTGCCTCAGTAGCAGCAGCTCCGCGCGCTACCCTCTGAGCCACAACCCTCACTTCCGCCTCCCGGCCGCCGTCGCCGACCCGCGAGGTTACGCGTGCGCGCAGCAGCGCCCGCTCCGATTGGCTAGAGTGGCCGCCACGTGACTGGCGTAACGGCGCGGAGGTGAGTCTGCGTTCCCCTGACCGGGTCTTGAGGAGGTCTGGGAGGAGGAGGCTTGGGAAGGTTCAGGAGCTGGGTACCCCGTTAGGCCGATTCGTCGTTTTGCGCCCAGGCTCGAGTTTGCCTCTTTGAGAGGTCTTACCCTCAGGCTGCCTCCCGATGGTGAGGGTTCCGCGAGGTCTCTGAATTGTCGGAGGAACCGTGGCGAGCTCTTGCCCCTTTGTTGTGTCGGACCCCTCGCTGTAGCGGTTGCTTTGTGTTAGCCACACTTTACACATAGATACACCAAAGCTCAGAGACGTGCAGAGAGGGGTATCCGCCTCTCTGAAGGCCTTTGAGGAATAGGGACTCGATTGCGGAGTTTCTGACTATCGAGATAGGGCGGTGGGCTGATTAAGCGCACGGTGTTGGGAGTTAGATCTGGGTCCTGCTCCCCGCCCCATAACACAAATGTTTACTGAGAACCTAAGCACTGTTGGGGTGGTGGGGATATTTTTGTGATAAACACACAGTTCCTGCTCAAATGGAGTCGACCTTGATCGGTTATATGACCTTGAGCCAGGTTTTGACATAAAATTGGATAATATACAGTCATGAGCATGAAATAAAGCCTGTGGCTCTACATATATCACTTTTTCTTAGATTCAGCTTTCTTTCCAGTATGTCAGACTGCCTTTAGCACATAGATACTGGGAGCCACAATCAATACCTAAACGTCGCACATATGACAGGATGCTATTCCAAGCATATGCTATACGGATTTCTAAGATGTGTCGCAGCACATCCTGGACACGTGTAGGTCCATGGACTACATATACATATAACATTAACCCATGCTATGTGTGTGACTGTATCTTACGAAATATGTTTCAATCAATACACACTGTTTAGATCAGGGTTTCTCAATCTTTGCACTATTAACATTTTGGGCCCCAATAATTCTTTGGGGTGTGTGTCCTATACTTTATAGGATATTTAATGGGATCCCTGGTCTGGCCCACTAGATACCAGTAGCACCCTCCCAAATGGTGACAACCAAAAATGGACCCTGACATTGCCAATTGACCCCTTGGGACCAAAATCACACCTTGTTGAGAATGGCTGTGAAAATTCATATACCATATTCACATAGTATGTGCATATAACATGTGAGACCTCAACCTTTTATAGTATACTACAGTCATAGAAAACATTTTTCTTTTCTTTTCTTTTTAGGGAAGGGGGTGGGGAGAAGAGGGAGAGAGAGAGAATTTTTTTTTTTAAGATTTTGTTTACTTATATGACAGAGAGAGATCACCAGTAGGCAGAGAGGCAGGCAGAGAGAGAGAGGAGGAAGCAGGCTCCCTGCCGATGTGGGACTCGATCCCAGGACCCTGAGATCATGACCTGAGCTGAAGGCAGAGGCTTAACCCACTGAGCCACCCAGGGGCCCGAGAATTTTTTTTTTTTAGTGTGTTTTTTTAATGTGTTTTTAAATTTTTTTAAAATTTTTTATTAACACATAATGTATTATTAGCCCCAGGGGTACAGGTCTGTGAATCACCAGGTTTACACACTTCACAGCACTCACCATAACACATACCTTCCCCAATGTCCATAACCCAACCACCCTCTCCCTCCCACCCCCCAACCCTCAGTTTGTTTTGTGAGATTAAGAGTCTCTTACAGAGAGACAGAATCTTAAGCAGTCTCCATGACCAGCAGCAGAGCCCCACACAGGGCTTGATTTCACAACCTTGAGCTCATGACCTGAGCTGAAATCAAGAGTCAAATGCTAAACCAACTAAGCCACCAGGAGCCCCAGTGGTACTAACATTTAATAGTGTGCCAGCTACTAACTTGCATGCTTTACATACTTTATCTCATGTAATAGTAACAACTTTATGAGATTGGTGTATAATTATATTGGTGTATATTTACAGAGGGAGGAGGAACCTGAGTCTTGGGGAAACTTGCTCAGGATCTCACAGGAAGTGGCAAAGCTAGAATTCGAACCAGGCAGTCTGATTCCAGAGCCACATTCAACCTCTTTACTGAGCGATCTTCTTTTTTTTTTTTTTTTTTTAAATATTTTTTATTTATTTGACAGACAGAGATCACAAGTAGGCAGAGAGGCAGGCGGAGAGAGAGAGATGGGGAAGCAGGCTCCCTGCTGAGCTGAGAGCCCGATGCGGGGCTCGATCCCAAGACCCTGGGATCATGACCTGAGCCGAAGGCAGAGGCTTAACCCACTGAGCCACCCAGGCACCCCTGAACGATCTTCTTAATATGTGACAACACACAGTGTGCATATTTATAAAAGCATGAATTAACTAGCAAGGCTACATTATCATACTAATCTCATTCTGAAAGTCAGAAGACCAATATTCTCTATGGTACAGAAGGAAGACACTGGTTCCAGAGAATAGTTGACTAGTGACAGGCAAGTTGGGCTTGTTACCGTTCTTTGGGGCGATCAACAACTAAACCTGTCCTGCTGCCTTCCCTATTTTCTCATTCATCCAGTGTAATTCATCCTTCCAGCTCATTTATACTGAACACCTGCTATGTGTCTAGATACAGTGCTGGGCCCTAGGGGGATGGGTATATACAAAAATGAAATATATACAAAGATGAACAGATAAGATGGGCCTTGGTTTAAGGAGCTTGTAACGATAGGAGCAGATGAGCATGCAAACAGTTACTGTGTCATGGAGTAAATGCTCTAGTGAAGGTATGGAGAAGAAACAATAGGAGTTTAAGGGGAGAAAAAAAAAAAGTAGTACTAAAGGCTGCCTGGAAAAGAGAAACCCTCAGGGTGCCTGGCTGGCTCAGTCCACAGAACATGAGACTCTTGAATTCGAGCCCCACATTGGGTGTGGAGCCTACTTTAAAAAATAATAAATTTTAGGGGCGCCTGGGTGGCTCAGCGGGTTATGCCTCTGCCTTCGGCTCAGGTCATGGTCTCAGGGTCCTGGGATCGAGCCCCGCATCGGGCTCTCTGCTCAGAGGGGAGCCTGCTTCCCTCCCTCTCTCTGTCTGCCTTTCTGCCTACTTGTGATCTCTCTCTGTGTCAAACAAATAAATAAAATATTTTAAAAAATAATAAATTTTAAAAAGCTTCTGCAGAGGAGATAAAGAAAAAGCTGAGGCTGTGATGTAAAAACAAGTGGAAATGTACGTGCAGGTGAAGCAGGGAAAGCCAGCGCGGTCAGTGCGCAGGTACCAAAGCGTGGAGGTGGGAGAGATCAGGGTTTTGGCCACTCTGAAGAGAGTGTTGGGAAGTGGCTAGAATAGAACCATCATCTCTAGTTGGAAGGAATAAGCAAGCTGGTCATGGGAGCATTGCCCACTCATCCATTAGTACCCTCCATGGAGATGCAAGTCAGCCCTTCAGGCTCCAGAGACGCCTTTCGTCACCATTAAGCCCTGACACAAAGTTTTTGACGCCTTTATGAGCCTATAAATAAACTCCTTTCATCATAAACTCTGGCCTTGGCATGGGAACATAAGTAAAACTGAAAATGCAAATCAACCTTTGAGTTTTTCATTTCAAAACCTACCCCCCCACCGTTCTGCAAATTTCCAATTACATGAAAAACATTGTATCATCTTGAAGATTTACTGCTTGAGAACCCTTTCCTTAGAGTCTTCTATGGTTTATTGAATCCTGATGGCCGCACTGAAGTGACTCCTGTAAACTTACAGACTGTCTTCCCATACTATTTTTGTTCAAACCTGATTTTTAGTAAGCTTTGAAGCCATAGAAATGGCACAGAAAGTGCAAAGATTTTCATGCAGTCAACTGACTGCAAATAGAATTTGCTTTCATCATTTTGTTTTTACCCCAGCTTTTTATTTCAGACATAGAGAAGAGTTGAAAGAATAGTACAATGAATGCTCTCTTATATACTCTTCATCTAGCCCTTCACCTAGATTGACTAAACGTCCTGCCACATTTGGTTTATCTCTATCCCCATATATAGATATGTGTCTATATACATGTGTGTGTGTTGTGTGTGTATAGTTATTTTTTTTTAACTTTTTGAAAGTGTGTTTAGAAAAGAGAAATGGGGAACAGTTAGGAGCCTGTTGGTGTAATTGGGGGCACTGTCAGTACTAGGAGGTAGTCAGTAGCGGGCATTCTGGGAGTATACACGAAAGGCTTCTCATCTATTTTGGTAGCCAGAGGGGGTTTCATGAAGGAAGTGACAGGTAGACCACAACCTAAAGGACACTTTGGAATTAGCCCGGTAACAGGTAGAAGGGAGCAGTACAGGGTAAGGAAACAGCACAGGAAAAGGCATGGTAGCTGGAGGAGAACATTGTGTGTTTGAAGAAGCTGCATGTAGATTTGCATGTCTACATCATCCAGATTAAAGTGAAAAAAGAGGGAGAGTTGCTGCCGAGGAGGGGGCCAGATTTTAAATCTTGATTTTAAATTTTGGGGGAGGTTAAGGAAATGAGAGTTTATCTTGAGGGCAGTGGGGAGACATTGAAAGTTCTAAATGGGGGGCGCCTGGGTGGCTCAGTGGGTTAAAGCCTCTGCCTTCGGCTCAGGTCATGATCCCAGCACCCTGGGATCGAGCCCCACATCAGGCTGTCTGCTCAGCGGGGAGCCTACTTCCTCCAATCTCTCTCTGCCTGCCTTTCTGCCTACTTGTGATCTCTGCCTGTCAAATAAATGAATAAATAAAACCTTAAAATTTAAAAAAAAAAAAAGAAAGTTCTAAATGGGAATAAGATGTGGCCAAATTTGCAATTTTGAAGGTGCACTCAACTCTGCTTGAAGAGTGAAGAAAGAACGAAGAGTTTGAGAAGAGGCAAGGGAACCCATTAAAAAGCGTGTTACAATGATCTATGGGCAAGATCATCTGTGGATAGTAAGTGGAGAGAGGTAGATGGCGATTTTGAGAAGGAAGACAACAGCACAGAGCACATGGAATTGAGGTGGCCAAGTGGGGGACTGAGAGAAGTCAGGGGCGAATCCCAGTTTTCTAGCTTGAGCAGCTAGCTGAATAGTGGAACCTTTTACTGGGCTAAGGAGCCTAGAAAACAGAGTAGTCCAGGAGGGTTCAATTCTAGTGGTCGTTTGAAGTGTTTGCAGGAGATCAGTGGAGGTGTCCAGTTGGCATGCCAAGCTCCCAGATGGAGGTCTGGATTGGAGGCAGGGAAGGCAAGCTGTGCCCTGTGTCTTCTTCTCATGCAGCCTTGGCCTGAACATGTACATAAGGCAGCTCTTCCAGTCCTCACATCTCCAGTGGACTCGGAGGGCAACCTTCCTGAAACACAGCCAGGGGAGGCTCCAGCGAGCCAGGCGATGGGCACATTCTGGAGGTGGCACCTACAGAGCGGTGATTTTTGACATGAGCGGAGTTCTCATTCCTTCTCCAGGAAGAGTGGCTGCAGGTGAGCTCTTTATTCTGTTTCACTTTTGGAAACTAGGGTCCGCGCAGGGGGAATGAAGTGTGTAAGGGGAGGCTGAGAGGAACGTTTGGACAGCTCTTCATTTCCATGTCACCTCATGGCCTGTCTTCGCTGCTTCACCTCCTGCCATCACGTTCTCATTCCAGCCAGCAGGAAGGAAAAAAGGCCGAAGAACTGACCTACTATGGTGACTGGTTGGGCAGTTTTCCATGCTAAGTGAACCCAAGTACAGGTTTTACATGCCCCTAAGTAAATATTTCCTATTGACCTTAAACATGAAGCAGTTATTTTACCAGCAAAAATGAGTTTGGGGGCGCCTGGGCTCAGTGGGTTAAAGCCTCTGCCTTCAGCTCAGGTCATCATCCCAGGGTCCTGGGATCGGAGCCCTGCATTGGGCTCTCTGCTCAGCAGGGAGCCTGCTTCCCCCTCTCTCTCTCTCTGCCTGCCTCTCTGCCTACTTGTGATCTCTGTCTCTGTCAAATAAATAAAATCTTTTTTAAAAAATGAGTTTGGGAATAGCAGGAGAATTGCAGTTTGGGACAAACAAGCTATGGCCAACTCCACAGGCTAGTCCCACAAAAGAGAGGAACATTATTTTGTGGAGAAAGTGGAGGAAACTGGGAGGGCTTGTTTTGAACAAAAGTCCACTGGAGAAAGGCAGGAGTTCAGGGTGACGATGATTTCTCATCAGCTGAGGGGCTAGGTTAGTGAGTTCAGCACACATCTTTCTCCTGCTGAGGCCCGGAAGTGAAGATCCTATCCCTTTGGGGATTCTGTTGGGTTCTGTAACTGACGGGACTCGGAAGGGCGTGGGAGCTCCCCCTTCTGGCCTCCTGGCTTCATTTCAGTGAGGTTTTCTTTCTCACCGGATGCCGCTAAGCAAGCGGACTCAGCAGTTTTTGACCTCCAGCTGCAGCTGGGCCCTCAGCCTCTCTATTCCTCTGCTCAAATTGCACTGGCATTTACGGCAGGGCAGTTCCCACCTTCCCAGCAGCCATCCTACTCCCCCCACCACAAACCTGCCTCTTTGATCGGCAGCCGAATCTCCTTTTGACAAAGATCACTGGACGAAACTGAAAGTTTTCTCAACTTTCTCCAGAGTATCTGGAGAACCTATTTGTTTCTCTCCACTCCATCTGCCTCGGCCCAGGGTTAGCTCCCTATCTTCCCCCACCTGCACCATCACATGAGCCTCCTAAGCTGTCAGTCTCTGCCCCCCCAGCACTCTGGGTTTTGTGCCACCTTCCACACAGCCCCCAGAATTACCTTTCTGAAATACAGATCTTATCCCCTCCCTTCCTTGCTTCAAATCCTTGAGTGCCTGTGCTTTGTCCCTTAGATGAAGTCCGGAAGCTTTCGCTTGGTATCCGAAGGCCTCTTGCAGATTAGCCCTCCTGTCCTTGTGTTGCAGCACCACCCACGTTTCAGCTGCCATGGACTGACTTGATGTTCTTTAAACATGCCAAACACATTTACCCTCTTGTGTCTTTGCAAGTTCTCTCCCCTCTGCTGGCAGCTGCCCTTCCCCATCCTGTCTACCTGTTCAAATCCTACCGTTACTTTTGATGGTAAGTTAAGCAGTGTATTACTGGCTCAGTGCCTGGAGTCTTGTGCACTCACTACATCTTGTGGTGATTGTTAGCATTGATTTTAAGACTTTGCTTCTGGGAAGCCTTCTCTGACCTCCTCCCTGGGTAGAATGTCCCCGGCTAGCATGTCAGTGTAGCCTCTACCAAGGTGTGTTTTGGTTAGCAAAGTTTTTCTATAAAGGGCTAAGTAGGCTTTGCAAGCCATACCACAACTATTCTGTTTTGCTGTTGTGGCAAGAAAACAGTAGTTTTCTACGACAGCGACAGCAGTAAATGAATAGGTGTGGTTGTGTTCTAATAAAATCTTACTTACAAAAACAGATGGGAGACAGAGTTGGTTCCCAGGCCATCCTTGCTTCAAATTGCAAGTTTGCAAATCCTTGCTTCAGTTTATACATCTGTATGGTATTCCGTTATATGGATGTACCATAGTTGATTTAACAAGCCATTTATTAATATACATTTAAGTTTCTGCTTCTCTTTTTTTTTTCTTTTAAGATTTTATTTATTTATTTGACAGACAGAGATCACAAGTAGGCAGAGAGGCAGGCAGGCAGAGAGAGGAGGAAGCAGGCTCCCTGCTGAGCAGAGAGCCCGATGCGGGGCTCGATCCCAGGATCCCGGGATCATGACCTGAGCCAAAAGCAGAGGCTTTAACCCACTGAGCCACCCAGGCGCCCCTCTTTTTTTTTCTTAAGATTTTATTTCTTGGGGTGCCTGGGTGGCTCAGAGGGTTAAGCCTCTGCCTTTGGCTCAGGTCATGTTATCAGGGTCCTGGGATCAAGCCCCACATTGGGCTCTCTGCTTAGCAGGGAGCCTGCTTCCTCCTCTCTCTCTGCCTGCCTCTCCACCTATTTATGATATCTGTCTGTCAAATAAATTAAAAAAAAAAAACTTTAAAAAAAGATTTTAGGGGCACCTGGGTGGCTCAGTGGGTTGCGCCTCTGCGTTTGGCTCTGGTCATGGTCTCAGGGTCCTGGGATCGAGCCCCATGTCGGGCTCTCTGCTCCGCAGGGAGCCTGCTTCCCCGCCTCTCTCTGCCTGCTTCTCTGCCTACTTGTGATCTCTCTCTCTCTGTCAAATAAATTAATAAAATCTTTATTAAAAAAAAGATTTTATTTATTTGAGAGAGAGAGAGAGATAGAGAAAACAAGTTCGGGGAGGGGCAGAGGAAGACTCGGGACTTGATCCCAAGACTTGATCCCAAGAGACTCCAGCATCATGACCTGAGCCGAAGGCAGATGCTTAACCAGCTGAGCCACCCAGGCGCCCTCTGATTCTTTTTATTACAACTAATTCTGCACAGCCTTGTACATATTCTTTGCTGACTTTTATAGATCTATCTGTGGGAGAGATTCCTAGAAAGTAGGATTACTGCATTGGATATACATTTAAAATTTTGCTTTCCATAGAGGTTGTGCTTGTTCCCACTCCCATCAACAGTATATGAGAGTGCCAGCTCCCTTATGTACTTGCCAATTCTCAGACCATAAAAAATGTGACACACTTTAGTTCTCAGATTAAACAAGTAGGATTATTTGGATTGAGCTTTAAACCCCTTGCTATTCTCGGGGCACCTTGGAGGCTCAGTCAGTTAAGCGTCAACTCTTGGTTCTGGCTCAGGTCATGATCTCGCAGTGGTAGAACTGAGCCATTCATTGGGCTCAGGGTCGAGTCAGCTTAAGATTCTTTCTCCCAGGGTGCCTGGGTGGCTCAGTGGGTTAAAGCCTCTGCTTTCGGCTCAGGTCATGATCTCAGGGTCCTGGGATCGAGCCCTGAGTCGGCTCTCTGCTCAGCAGGAGCCTGCTTCCTCCTTTCTCTGCCTGCCTCTCTGCCTACTTGTGATCTCTGTTTCCAAATAAATAAATAAAAATCTTAAAAAAAAAAAAAAAAGATTCTTTTTCTCTCTTCCCCTTAGCCCCTCCCCACTCTCCTGCACACATGCTCTCTCTCAAAAAAAAAAAAAAAAGTCTTGCTGTTCTCGAAAGATACAGATCAAATTGGTAACATCGATTATTTCTGAAGATTGAGACTATCATTTTACTTTCTTTTTTTATACTTTCTATGGTGAGATATGTTCAGTGCACAGGCCTTATTTTATCAAAACAAAAAAAACGTGTAAAGCATATTATGTCTTGGAAATAATTACGATTAAGTTTTTTTTTTTTAATTTGTTAGAGAGAGAGAGATAGAGATAGTGAGAGATGGCAGGAGCAGGGAGGAGAGGGAGAAGCAGGCTACCCACTGAGCAGGGAGCCCGATGTGGGATTCGATCCCGGGACTCCAGGATCATGACCTGAACCAAAGGCAGTTGCTTAATCAACTGAGCCACCTAGGCACCCTGCTTTATGTATTTTTGCCCCACAGCAGCTATATTTTAGAAAGAAAAAACAACCTCATACAAGAAAAAGCAGCCCCTATCTAAAGGTTTCCAGTGTACACAAATGCTGATCTGTTCACTGCTTGAGCATCTTGTGGATAGAAATTTTCTTTTTTAGGGGCTCCTGGGTGGCTCAGTGGGTTAAAGGCTTTGCCTTTGGCTCAGGTCATGATCTCAGGGTCCTGGGATCGAGCCCCATGATCTCAGGGTCCTGGGATCGAGCCCTGCACCCGCTCTCTGCTCAGTGGGGAGCCTGCTTCCCTCTCACTGTCTGTCTGCCTCTCTGCCTACTTGTGATCTCTGTCTGTCAAATAAATAAATAAACTCTTTAAAAAAAAGAAATTTTCTTCTTTAGTCCACAAAGACGGCATCCCCCAAGCAGACGTTTCCGTGTACCACCACCAGCCCCGCTGCCATCCGGGATTACTACAGTTTACAAAATGAGAGGCTTGTTTGCGAGTGCCGGCAGCATCCAGCTTATTATGCACGTTATTCCCTTACTACCTGCCAGGCCCCTGTGAATGAGCCGGCTAACGAGAGACCTGGGAAGAAAAGACATAATGCAGTGTCCAGGGTCCCGTCAAGCAGCCGGTAAAGACCTGACACTTAGCAGCGGTGTCCCCTCACTCAGTATCACTGTCGCCTTGGAGGCCTCACACTGAGATTTTGCATTTCCTGAATTTCTTCGGATTCCCAGCAGAATCCACCTGGCACCATGGCAGTGCCTCCGGTCGGGGATGCTAATTCCCCAGGCTTCCCAAAGCCGGGCCATCCGTCCATGTGCTTCACTTACTGCATGTTTTACTTCCTATAGAATGGGAACTACAAAATCATATCCCTCCTGGAACTATACGGAAGGCCTGGATCTCAGGTGGCGAGAATGGGCCCTGGATGAAGCTTATGAGGGGAGAGATAACAACAGAGGATTTCTTGCAAGAATTTGGGAGACTTTGCTCTGAAATTGTGAGTGATAAAAACACTTGAATTTACATATTCTTTTTGCCAAATGGGGGATGCCATACTCACCCGTTAAGTTGATTAAACTGCAGATAAAGAGGTAAAAACCTAATAATCTATTTTAAGTTTTTTGTTAGTTTTTTTCCCCAATATTTCAAGTTTTTATTTATTTTGTTTGGTTGATTTTTTTCAAGTTTTTATTTAAATTTTAGTCAGTTAACATACAGTATAGTATTAGTCTCGGGAGTAGTTGATATATCACTTGGATACAACGCCCAGTGTTCATCACGAGTGCCCTCCTTAACACCCGTCACCCATTTATAGTAAAAGTTTTTTTTTTTTTAAGATTTTATTTATTTATTTGACAGACAGAGATCACAAGTAGGCGGTGGGGGGGGGGGTGGGAAGCAGGCTCCCCGCTGAGCAGAGAGCCCGACGTGGGGCTCGATCCCAGAACCCTGAGATCATGACCTGAGCCGAAGGCAGAGGTTTAACCCACTGAGCCACTGAGGTGCCTCTAGAGTAAAAGTTTTTAATGTATTTCTTCCATTCCCAGGAACTCAACTGTAGCTACAGATATGAATAAGTAAAAGTGTTCTTTACTAAGCTCCATCAATTCTTGTTCATCTGTAAGAGGAGCTGTCTGCATAACAGCTTTGATCAGAAAGCTTAATTAAAACAATAATAAGGGGTGCCTGGGTGGCACAGTCTGTTAATCGTCCAACTCTTGGTTTCAGCTCAGGTCGTGATCTCAGGGTCCTGGGATTGAGCCCTGCATCAGGCTCCGTGCTCAGCGTGGAGTCTGCTTGAGATTCTCTCTCTCCTTCTGCCTCTGCCCCTCCCACTCATGTTGTCTCTCTTCTCTCTCAAATATGTAAATTAAATCTTAAAAAAAGTTTAAAAAAATTTTAAAAAGCAATAATAATATTGACCCTTTTCTCTGTACTATGCATTGTTCTAAGTTCTTTTTTTTTTTTTTAAGATTTTATTTATTTATTTGAGTGAGAGAGACAGAGATAGTGAGAGCAAGCATTAGTGGGAAAGAGAGGGAGAAGCAGGCTCCTTGCCAAGCAAAGAGCCTGACATGGGGCTCGATCCCAGGACCCCAGGATCGTGACCTGAGCTGAAGGCAGCCACTTCACTGACTGAGCCACCCAGGTGCCCCTGGTTCTAACTTCTTTATTTACATTAACTCAAGTATAGACTTCACAGTAATCCTACTAAAATGATTTAAATTATAGTAAACAAAGTTCTGTGGATCAGTGGTTGTATTGGGTGCACAATAATGAATGTATTTAATGCCACCCAACTGGACACTTAAAATGGCTAAAATAGCTAATGTTGTGTTAGGTATATTTTACCACAATTTCAAATGTGTATGTAAAACGTGCTAAATGAAAAAAGAAGCTGATCAAAAAAGACCACATATTGTATGATTCCATTTATATGAAATGCCCAGAATAGGGAAGTCTATAGGAAAAGAAAGTAAATTACTAATTTTCTAGGACTGAGAGTATTGGGGTATGGGAGGTAGAATGGGGAATGACTGCCAGTGTATGTGGGGTTTCTTTTCAGAGTGATGAAAATGGTCTAAAATTGATTGTGGTGATGGTCACACAACTCTGTGAACATATTAAAAACTTTGAATCAGGGGCACCTGGGTGGCTCAGGCAATAAACATCTTGCCTTTGGCTCAGGTCATGATCCCAGGGTCCTGGAATGGAGCCCTACATAGGGCTTCCCAATCAGTGGAGAGCCTTCTTCTCCCTCTCTCACTCCTCCTGCTTGTGTTCCCTTTCTCCCTGTGTCTCTCTCTGTCAGATAAATAAATAAAATCTTTAAAAAAAAAAACTTTGAATCATACAATTTATGGGTGAATTGTGTGGTATGTAAATTGTATTTCAGTGAAGTTGTCTATAGTATATGTGTATGTGTGTGATTATATCAAATAGCAGACTTGCCTTTGCAGATTTTGAGATATGATGAGACTTTTCAAAACCTACAGACTGAATTTAAAAATGAAAAATGGGGGCCCCTGAGTGGCTCAGTGGGTTAAGCCTCAGCCTTTGGCTCAGGTCATGATCTCAGGGTCCTGGGATCGAGCCCTGCATCAGGCTCTCTGCTCAGCAAGGAGCCTGCTTCCCCCCGCCCCCACCCCCACCCCCCGCCTACTTGTGATCTCTCTGTCAAATAAATAAAATCTTAAAAAAAAAAAAAGAAAAATGGGTCAGAAACTGAAGTTCATAGTGGCGATGCTGAGGCAATAGAAAATCATTACAGGGTACCTGGGTGGCTCAGTGGGTTAAGCCTCTGCCTCTGGTTCAGGTCATGATCTCGGGGTCCTGGGAACGAGCCCCACATGGGGCTCTCTGCTCAGCGGGGAGCCTGCTTCCCCCTCTCTCCCTGCCTGCCTTTCTGCCTACTTGTGATCTCTCTTTCTATCAAATAAATAAATTTAAAAAAAAAAAAGAAAATCATTACATGTCTTCTGGATCATTAAGGATTAAATCAGATCTGCCTCATATACTTTTGCAGTTGATACTTCTGAAGATTGCCAATCCATGAGTGAAATAAGGAATTCATTTATCAGGAATATTGATAGAGATCGCTCCAGTCTCTTACCATTGGCACTGAAAGTCAGTTTTTACAACCTTGTAATCAAAGTTCTGCACAACAGCCGAAGGAGAATTCCTTTAGGCAGCAATATTTTTCTCTGTTGGTGATAAGCTCTTCCTCCTACTCTTAATTATTATCAGTTCTCCTCTCCCCTCCCCCCTTTTAGGTGAAGACCTCTGTGCCTGTGGGCTCCTTTTTCTCTCTGCTGACCAGTGAGCAAGTGGCAAAGCAGTTCCCAGTGATGACTGAGGCCATAACTCAAATTCGGGCAAAAGGCCTTCGGACTGCAGTCTTGAGCAATAATTTTTATCTTCCCAATGGGAAAAGCTTTTTGCCCCTGGACCGGAAACAGTTTGATGTGGTAAGCTTGAAGTGACCCAAACAATCAAAACGGAGACTCTGTCCTTGCTTCAGGAGTCATCATTAAACGCTGCCTTTTAGCTGGTCTTGAGTGAATGGGTTTCCTTATCCAGACTAACTTGACTAAATTAGGTTTAGACATAACAGGTCAAAAAGAGGACATTTAAAAGGTCACTGAGCTCTCAGCAAAGTCCAGTATTT